>CM034146.1:884159248-884421915 GCA_019776745.2 Taxus chinensis | reverse complement strand
ATACATTCAATATCATCATTCCAAACACTAACTACACATTGACAAACCCTTTTAAAAATCCCAACATCACTCCAACGCAACCCAGCAAAGTCAAAAAATCTCTATAAAATCAAATTACATAATGTTATCTATCATCATTCACATTAAGATTTTTTTCCATCATTATCTCCATCACTAATCAAGTACACATCAATCACATGAACAGCAAAAAAATCCAACACACATCACTACATCACAACAATAAATTTACGGGATCACACATCATCAATCACATCAGGACGTCAATACACATGAAATACAATCATCAATATACTAATAAAATGTTATATATATATAGAGGAGCAATAATCCTTACAAAAAATCTCAATCCGGGGGCACACTCCCTCAGCATATACACTAATACAAATGAAATCTCATCAATACACTATCATTCTCAGTTATAATGAGAGCACTAGAACGATCAACTCACCACTAACTCTATGTATTTTCATGACCTTAATACCTCTCACCTACCTCCACAATAGTGTAACCTAGATAAATTGCTTTGCAAACTGATGTTCAAACTCGACATAACGTTAAATCACACTTCATAATGCCACTATAGACTCACACCCACGCCTCCTTGCCTTTATCATGTCTCCCGACCTCGCATGCCTAGTACCTCTCACTCTCAGTAGCCCATACCGTTATTGATTGCTATAGAAACTAACTCAAACAAATGGGGCATGCGCCTTTCATTAATCACACGCTCTCGTATCTCGCCACCTATAGTCATCATTAGGAACATTCTGTGTCAAGGTGTAGGTAATTATCCACTATCAAAGCGCAATCGGCATCTCCTACAAAAACACTATAGCAAACACATTAGATAACATCCTCTCACATAGCCAAAACACAAAACCACAACAACACTATAATACTCACCTCCCTATAGTTGCGCTACAAATTATCCAGGGATGTTTTTTCCTTCCTCTCACCCTCTCCTCACTATGGTAATCTCTTTTATTCTGTGAACATGGCAACAGAATCCCATCAATTTGCTTCACACCATGCACGATCCTCCTACGTACACCCTGTGTCATCTGATTCTAATCAAACCTTTATCGCGCAATCTACCGTCATTCCTAGCCCAAGAGGTACTTGGATTCCATCCTATGGTCCCTGGGTTTAGCTCTATCCCTCCTATGTGCTTGAATAGATCTCAACCATATTATGGCTCTGGGGGCACGCCTGAGCCATAGTAACTGTCGCACTACCATCTCTACCTACTACTCGGTCACAATGGGTAAACGTCCTCTACCACATAGACCTTGTTTATCCCGTACTTTTATAAACATCCTCTTAAAGCCATCCTCCATGGTCTCGTATGTCCACCATATCAGCACTGCCTTAGGCCCCATCCTTATTTTATCAGTTTGCTATATAGGTACAGTTTCCATCTTACACCCTGCACACCAATCCTCTCCTCATGTATATATCAACCCAATGCACTCTTCTCATGGTACCTCTCCACTGCCGCAAACTGCTATTGCTCATAGGCCCATAACATCAATAGTGTGGTACACTTTCCCCACCACCTGCTCTTCATACAATTGATCTATATAGTCTCTTATAGGTCGGCCCTACTCACAGCATCCATTCCACCCAATCTGGTACTCTCCTCCTCTATCTGGCGGGCATATTCATGCACTTTTTATAAAGATGCCAACACATACCTCTTTACATGATAGATACGCAATAACCACGGCTATCAAATTTTCGTAAGCGTAGAAATCCTCAACCTCAAATAACATTCAAAGATTGGGCCTAAAAAATTACTCACTTCCCCACAAAAATAACATCAAAAAAAACACCACCACTCGCAGCTCACATCTGTCTCTCCATTTTCTCTAATGGCAAACTTGTACTCTCTCGCCCTCCCCCCCAAACAACTGATAATCTAGTATGTATACACATCCTCCAATTGTGGATGTCCTCATCAACCGTCAGGCAAGCCAAAATGTATAAGTATCCACACACCACCTCTCCACATAAGGGTTGTCAGCATAGGAAAATTATGGGGGCCACATCCCCCATCTGTGTAATGTGGCTTGCAGCCAACACAGTCCCTAACATCCCAATCATCATGCTTTAAAACCTATCCTAAGAAAACTATCAAATGATGTCCTCGTTGGAGCTCCCTCGTGATATCCCTCTATAAACATGAAATGTGCCCAACGTCAGTTTCATAATTCTTATCAAATCCCTAAACACGCACTGATCACATTAGCTATATAGTACATATCACATTTACATCCATTTTGACTAAATACAAACCCTCTCTGACTTTGACGCCTGTAATTAGTCAATGTGGTCACCTGAGACCGGACACCAGTGTGCAGGTCTTATCGCTCCTATCCTAAGGCCCTTAGCGACCTTCACCATTCTTGTCTAAGTCTAGAATAAAACACTAGAAAAATAAAATCTCACTTTGTAATAATTAACACAAATAACTAACATACACACTTTTTTCGAAAACTAACGCAGCTTCCCCGACTCCATCACCGTACGTGATGCTATAGTGGTCATTACATCTCAATCAGCAGAATTTGTTACTCCTCCCTATTGCCACCTCTTTCGCCGCACTCAGCTCAATATCACTTGTGCATATTACATGAAGTGACTAATCAATTTTTAACCTCCCGTATTTATAATTACTTTTAACCTTACCCATTTCACTATGTCATTATTTTGTGATCATTTCCTCGATTACATACACACCACAAATACGATTTTTGTCATATCTTGAGTGTTTTTCTCCGATTGACACCACCATTTGAGGTGTTTATTTCAAAAACATTCCCTACTATCATATCATGGATTGAAACACATTACACGTGCATTAATATTTTCCTTGACATTGGTATTTTACTCAATCTATGCACATTTTTTGGTGATTTCACATACACTATCTATTTTGTGCTTACTTTCGGCTCTCTCTTTGTGTTCTTTTCATCACTTTACACTTTCATCATCACCCAAATGTGGGGGATAAAATCAGGGATCAACCTATAATTCCCCCCTTTCACTATAGAAATCCTTCCTACTATTAATGCCATACTAATTTTTTCAACATTTCGCTAATGCCCAATGCGACCTTTCATTTATTCCCCCTAATAACCAAAACCAGGAGAAGACTGCATTAAATTTTTACCCATGGCTATCATTCAGCAAATTTCTATTAACATCCCCTAATAAACTAACTAGGAGAAACTACGCAATAAATCTATTACGAGTACCCATCGATCAATCAATCCAGCAACGTGTTTAAGTCTCTACACTCGAGAATCATCAACTTAATAATATATAATACAACACATGTGCCTCTTCCTAGATGACCTAACTTGGGAGTTATTCTATATTTTTTTTTCCTTCGCGATAGCTAACCTTGGAACCATCAAAATTTTTCATTTACTTCTAGATAACTAACTTGATCCATCACACATGTGCATCCACCTTGGGTTGGAGAAAGTTCCTTTCCGTATACCACTCCTATAAGGGGTTTCACTGTTGGAACCAACAATTTTTGGAATCAAAAAACAAGAAAATGTTCGATTTGAATTTTTGTGGGTTTGCCATAAAAATATATTTGAGGATGTATTTAAAGGTTTTAGAATAATTGTGCACCTTTCTCCCTACCCTCCTTCCTCTGGAGTACGACACCCAATTAATCCCTCCGTTGTTTTTCATATACACACAATCGTTTGAATTGATCACACGCCTACCCGCTATCTCATTTATTAATACCACATTTGAAATCATCATTATCTAATATCTTTAAAATCACCTCTCATTTATTGCATTTTCTCATAACATTACATTTCTCGCTACGTTCCATAGAATCACACGTTTATCATGGGTTTGACATGTTATATGGTTTCATTTGGAACACTTCTGTCACTTCTCTACAACACCGTTTGTGTCTAATCTACATCATGTGAATTTTCTAGATTTACTTAGGTGTCACACTCTCCTTCTACTTTATGTTACCATATTTCACTCACCAATATAAAGTGGGGGGAAAATGTAGTCACAAATCACAACTAGCTACTAAAATTATCCAACAAAGTAATGCTATTGTTTTATATATGAATATTGCACCATAAGATGATAATTCGATGACCCATCCCCTAGTCTTGCGTCAGTTCATTCAAGTCGTCAGTCATTATTTAATCTCACACAAAAATCATCCCTTTACTTATAAACGTTTTGATCATTCTTAGTTTGCGTTTGTCTTTGGTCTCTGACTAGGGGTGCCATGGAAGAAATAGGGGTGCGCCACATGTGCCCTGACCCTCATTTTCCCCCCTAGTGGCCTCTCGTCCCTAGTTCAACACCTGTAGTTCTCATTAGATATTTTAAGGTTGGTCCTATGTTTCTTCCCTCCCCTCCCATTCCCTCCTAGGTTTAGTCCAGCATGTTGGGTCCTGATTGTTGAAATTTTGAGAGGAAGATCCATAATATCACACAATATACATACTCTGCTCGCTTAGGGAAGACATGTTTTATACTAAGGATAATTTTGAGGTCTACATAAGGTACGGGGCCTATGTTTTTTTTTAAAGTTTTTTTTTTTAGGCATTTATTTTGCATCACAACCACTTCAATAAAAAAGGCTTCTATTGTATTCCTCCACCATCTTCATTTTTATTGTTTCATGTAGCTTATTGTCCACTATTTGTTGTCATTGGCACTAATGGAAGCTTAGGTCACAACATTACTAACACACAAATCAACCATAACACATTTGGTATCTGAGTATGTAGTGCAATGCTCAATTATACGTCCATCCATTTGGTATTGAGGATAGTATGACCGTCATTCTATTTGGGCATTTCTTTATTTGGTTATTCAGGGTTTATGCTTTTTGTGTGGGGGTTTTTGTAGGAGTATTATTCGATTATATGTACTACTAAAGACAATCCAACAAATTAAGTGCCCACAACCAACTGGACCCTAAGGGTGAAGCACTGGCGAAGGTTTATACGACTACATCAGATCCCAGTCTCCGAGTTACTTCCATAGACTAGGTTGCCTATATTTTTAGACTAGGGATACCCACAGACACGACCGCCTGTTCATCCCTAGGTGCTCCAGTCTGTGTAAGATATGCACCTTCCCTGTAATTTTTATCAGGTTCTTACGATAATCATTTCCACTTTCACATCACCCGCAATTGTCCAATCTCAAATTACTACTAACTGCGAGTCAGTCTAATAAGATTAGGTACCTTTTCCCTCTCTCATTTCATTTATACATTCCCCGTTAATAAACTAACATATGAGAAACTAGCCATATTAAAATCTAATATAAGAGTAACCAATCGATCAATCAATCAACCAGCAACGTGTTTAAGTCTCTAACAATCGAAATCATGCAACTTAATAAATATAATACAACACATGTGGCCTCCTAGATGACCTAACTTGGGAAGTTATTCTATATTTTTTGTTTCCTTCTAGATGAGCTAACTTGGAAGCCATCATAAATTTTTCATTTACTTCTAGATAACCTAACTTGGAATCCATCACACATTGTGGCATCACCTGTGGAGTTGGAGAAATTTCCTTTCGTATACCACTCCTATAGGGATTAACTGTTTGACCAAAATTATTTGGATCAAAAAAACAAGAAAATGTTCGATTTGAATTTTTTTTGCAGAAAATATATATTGAGGATGTAGTTAAAGGTTGTAGAATAATGTGCACCTTTCTCCCTACACTCTTCCTCTGGAGGTACGACACCCAAATCCTCCGGTCGGTTATTCATATACACACAAATCAGGTTTGAATTGATCGCCCCTACCCTATCTCATTGTATTCATACAACATTTGAAATCATCAATTATCTAATATCTTAATAATCACTCTCATTTAGTGCATTTCATCAATACATTACATTTCTCGCTACGTTACATAGATCAACACGTTTATCAATGGTTTGACATGTTATATGGTTCATTTGGAACACTTCTCTAACACATTTGTGTGTTCTACTACATCATGGGATTTTCTAGATTTATCTTAGGTGCACATCTCTATCTACTTTATGTTACCAAGATTTCACTCACCAATATAAAGTGGGGGAAAATGTAGTCACAAAATCACGAACTTACTACTATAATTATACAACAAAGTATGTTGTTTTATATATGAATATTGCACAAGAAGAGGATTAATTAATGACCCATCCCCTAGTCTTGTCGTCAGTTCAGTCAATCGTCATCATTATTTATCTCACACAATCATCCCTTACTTATAAAGTTTTTGATCATCTCTTAGTTGTTGTCTTTGGTCTCTGACTAGGGTGCCATGGAAGAAATTAGGGCGCCACATGTGCCCTGACCCTCATTTCTAGGTGCACTAGTCCCGGTCACACTTAGTTCTCATTTAGATGTTTAAGGTTGGTCCTTATGTTTTTTCCTCCCATTCCCCTAGGTATTAGTCAGCATGTTGGGTCATTATTGTTGAAATTTGAGAAAGAGATCCATATATAAACACAATATACATACTATTTTAGGGGAAGACTTTTTATACTAAGGGATAATTATCTACATAAGGTAAGGGACTATGTTTAGGCATTATTCTGCATCACACACTTCATAAAAAAAGGGATTCTATTGTATTCCATCCACCATTCTTCATTTTTATCTAGCTATTTCCCCACTACTTTGTTGTCATTGGCACTATGGAAGCTTAGGTACAACATTACACACACAAAGAACATATAAATACATTGGATCTGAGATGTAGTGCAATGCTCAATTATAAGTCCATCCATTTGGTAGTTGAGGATAGTATGACCCATTCATTTGCATCTTTATTTTATTAGGGTTTGATGCTTTTGTGTGGGGTTTTGTAGGAGATTATTCATTTGATATTTACATAAACATCAACAAATTAAGTGCCACACCAACTGGACTAAAGGTGAAGTACTGCGAAGGTTTAACGACTACATCAGATCCAGTCTCCGAGTTACTCCATAGACTAGGGTGCCTATATTTTAGACTAGGGTGCCCACAGACACCCCTGTTCATCCCTAGGTGCTCCAGTCTGGTAAGATATGCCACTCCTGTAATTTTTAGAGGTTCGTTACGATAATCATTTCCACTTGCACATCACCTTGTCCAGTCTCAAATTACTGCGAGGTAAGTCTAATTAAGATTAGTACCTTTTCCCTCCTATTTCATTTATTTCATTTCATATAAAATATCAATTAAATTATCTAGCATTTATATTTTAGTACATTTCAGTTATTACATTGTTGTACTTCTTATATTATTACTAAAATATAAATTTTAGTTAATCATAGGAATTATAAGTTTAATTTTAGGAAGTTGGTGAGGGATCCTAGCTTCTAGCGAGGGAATTAGTTGCTCTTAATTTGATGTTTTGACCTTAGATGGGGCTTGTGGTGACTCTTACATTAATGGATAAGGAACACGAGTGAAAATTGTGTGATTCTCACTAGACATAGAGGGATTAGACTTGGGAACCCATTGGGGTTTAGAAATTGGAGATGAATGTATAACAATTTTTTTTGTAGAAAATGAAATAAATCCTTAATGTTCAAGCTTCCTAATTCTTCATTCTAAAGCATAGAAATCATTTTCACAATGACCATTAATTATATGATTATTGTAAAGTGTGTGACCTTTTTCTATTTTTAATCCTATAAGGAGGGTAATAATGAGCATGTGGTAAGGTGATTAATTGGTGATTGAGGAGATCAGAGAGAATATCATGTTGCCTACATTTCGATCAAATTTGAGAGGTGCTTGTTGTGGTAATACCTTGACCTTTATTGTATGATAACATGTAGTAGACATGGGATCAAGATGAGATGTAGAAGAAGAACTAGCATGGTCATGAGAAACATCCTTCAGATATTGGATTTCAGCTATGAGGGATGTAATCATGGCTTCCATAGCTTTAATTTTATCTTGAAAAATATGTAAATCTTGAGTTGGATCAAATATGGATTGATTGGTTATGTTATTAGGACTAATATGGGTTCGAGATATGATTGAAAATTACACTTACTTGTGAAGGTAGTGTATCGTGAGGGAGTACATTGTGTGTATGGATTTTGTGAGAGCATATTTACAAATTGGGTGCTATTGAAGTAATGTATACAAGGAGACTTGAGTAACTTTAGGGGCCATGATATGAAAGAAAAGGTAATTTGTGAAATAAGATCCCTAGAAAGTTACCCATATGATAGGACAAAAGATGAAACCCTAGGAAGAACTATGAAAATCATTGTGATAGACAATAGATGGAAATATGAACATTGATGAAACTAGGGTTTGTGGTTAGGGAAATACAAATATGATAGAATAGGAAAAATAAGGATCCAATTGGTCCATCACGAGTTAGGGTTCACCAAATATTTTAATCTAATTTTAAATCTTAATTAAGAGTAAGTTAGTGTAACAAATGATATTTAAATGATTAAGTGTAGTAACATGAAAGAAATAAATATTCAAAGATGTAAAAACCTAATAAAATGAAGGGATAAAGATGACTTAGCTGATTCTATGCAGCCTGAAAGTGATCATGACTATGTATATGTTAGAACAAGCTGGAAACAATGTTGCACTGGGTTGTGGAGAGTTTAGAAAATAAGTAATTTATAGGGTATAAGCATCAACAGGAGGGAGGGAGAGACCTAGGTGCTAACGACGGATTTGGATGTATGTGTATGCTAAAATTCTCAGGTTATTATCTTTTCTTCATCGAAAGACCTTCGTTGTTTGTCACTATTTTTTCACTCCAATTTCTCTATTAGATTGCCGATTACACCTATAACTTGGAAAACAAAGGATTACCTGAACATGCCTATAAACCACATAAAATCTAATAAAAATATGTATAATGTGGATTCATATTGACCCTAGTGGTCACCCATAGATTGAACTTATAAATGAGTGTTGCATTACATCTCACACTCTATGTAGTTCTCTATGTGTGTGTGTGTATTAGTATCTTGTGCCCTAGGTTTCCCTTGTGCAAGTTACATGATGATGACATGATGGATTTACATTATCTTGAATATATAAAATGTGTGCGATAGAATAAAATGAACTCCCCTCTTATGAAGTGTATGTAGACCAATGCAACCCTTGACCCTTATATGGATGTGCTAGATATATGTAATTTGTACTAGTCTAATGCCTTTTTGCTAGCTTAGGTGGTGATAAACAATCCTTCTGATGTTTGCTCCCTTTATTTTAAATAAGTAACTAAGAATATATATGATTAAATTGTTTTAACTTTTTAATTAAAAACTGAAAGGCTAGCCCAAAGTATTAAAAGGTGACTAAGAAGTGAAAGGAACCCAAAAGAGTAAGATGAAGAAAGAGAGGGATAAAATCACCCATGAGGGACAAGATCGCATGAGTGATTCTATCCTATTTTGGTGCTAGTGTCCAAGGCCATCAAAAGGTAAATAAGTCAAGTTTTGATACAACTGTAGGATGTTTAAATCCAAAAGGATGCTCAGTCAAGCTCAGAAACATTAAAGTGCATATGATAAAACAACCAAAAGGCCAAAAAGAGTTCTCAACCAATAGTTTTATTACGTAGGAATCATGGATACATTAGTATGATTTAAGATCTAGAAATGTACCCAATTTCATAGATTTTGTGTCCAGAATCAAGAAGAATAAGAAAACACTTCGTTTTTGGAACCAAGACTATCTTAAGACTATTTTGACATATGAAATATGAGAAAATGTTCATTTTCCTTAAGAATGAAGGTATTATACTGGATTGAATCTCAAATGATGGATTTCTTACTAATGTTTTAATTTATTTTGGAGGATTATGGTTATGAATTACTCCAATTTTCCTTTATTCTATTGGCATGGTACTCAGAAGACTTTTCTGGAAAGTGTTTTTTCAGGAAGAGCATGCCTAACTAATCAAGGATTATGTAATGTGAGTTTGTTTAATGGTTGCATGCTTTGAGTAGATGAGACAATATTTGATAACATGTTATTCATGCATAAATAAAGGTATAAACATTTTTTGAGGCTTTTTTCATTCGATTGCTAAAACGTTTTCTCCTAAGACTAGATTAGGCATGAACTTGGGAAACTTTGTTATTCTTCATCTTATTCTTCTTTTTTGTAAACACAAGAATGATGAAGGGATTAAAACTGGCCTACAAATAAATTTTTGGGTCTTGAATTTAAGTTTTTTTTCATTTTATAGACCTTTTCTCCTTCTTACGTTCTTAGAAAACCTACCTAGGGTTTATGAAAGGAACGAGTTTTGAAGGCCCAAAATGTAATCTCTAGACCTAAAACTGGGAGGAAAACATAATAACATGGTAATATAATGTATTTTGGAGGTTTTATGACTTACCTATTCTCTGTATAGAAAAATATGTGTAGACATCTTAAAACATAAATGTAGAAGTGATTTGGAGCCTAGTTGCAAAAATATACCAACAATGAATTGGAGCCTAAAATTTTGTGTGAAGAAAGAATGAGGAAAAGGGTATTTGGAAAGGTTTTTACTTTTGAGTTTTTTTTTTTTGCAATCTTCATGAGCTAATATCTTTGATCCATTAGAAGGATAATTAGGCTTAGAAGACTGGGTCAAGTTCCAAATAGAGAGGTCAGGGTTTGAGGAAGGACTTGAAATTTTGCATAGAGTATGATCTAGATAAAGGGTATCCTAAATGTGAAATATTTTTCTTGACTCTTGGTGAAACTTCCTAAATAATCTAATTTGTAGCTTTGAAGGGCTACAAGCCCATATGATAGTCTTATCAAGAAAATAAAGAAAAGACCTAAACTGATTTAACTTCTTGAGTTTTCTTACACGATTTGAGGTATCAGAGTAGGAGGATACTAGTAAATAATGTTAACAAGTGAAGTGAGATATATAAGTGACAATGCCACCTAGAAGAGAAGTGAGAGGATGTGACAGAGGAGACATGTAAATTAGAGATGATATCCTAGAAGAGTTAAGAAACATGAGCATGAGTTTATATACAAGGCTAAAAACTATAAAAGTAAATTAGAGAAGAGGAGTGTTGACATTCGATATGAGTGATAGGGAAGAAGAACCACATCCATTAACAAAATATGTAGAGATAGAAGATCTTGAGGAGAGTGAAATTGTTAGGTTACTAAAAGTGATAATTTGATAAGGATCAAAGACAGAGTTAGATATTCCTACATATGTAGTTAGTCTTGATGGAGAGGAATTAATTGATTATATAATTTCTTTGGAAAAATATGTTGAGTACGAGAATGTACCAAATGAATATAAGATTATATTTTCTTGTATTATATTGAAAGGACATGTAGCCATATGTTGGGAATACATACATGTTTAGAGAATTAAATAAGGTAAGATAAGTATTAAGGCATGGGACATGATGGTAGAAAATATCAAGGCTAATTTTCTATCTAGTGAATATTAGACACATCTATACATGAAGCTTCAAAATCTAAAACAAAAATAAATGAGTGTTAAGGACTACAAAAATATGTCTATAAGTTGAAAATAATATTATGCCATGTGGAAGAAGATGTTGAAAGGATAGAAAGGTACTTTAATGGGATGATGTATAACATTCAACATAACCTTAGATTGGCGAGTCCTAAAAATTTAAAGGAATGTTACCAATATGCATTGAAGGCAGAAGACAAGTGATATAGAAGAAGAATTCAACATCCTAGAGACTATAGAGGTAAATATTTAAGAGTTAAAGGAAAATAAGAAAGAAAATAAATATAACAAGGACAAGTAGAAAGAGAAATTACTTTAGAAGGACAAGGTGATACAAAATGTGTCTAATCAAGAGGAAGATGTAACTATGAAATAGGAAGATATGAGTTTATAGGTAGGTGTTTCAAGTTTAACAGGTATGATGGTCATAAATGTTATGAATGTCCAGACAACTCTCAAGAAAGTGGAAGTAGAATAAGAGAAGTAAGAAATCAGATTGTACATGTTGATGAAGAGGATACTATGGGTTTAACAACAAAAATAAAGGAACTTGAAATAGGAGATTCACTGCACTGTTTAGAAGAGTCTTACTCAAACCAACAAAGGAAAAGGAACCATCCTAAAGGAAAACATTATGTGGGACAATCTGAATATCTCAAGTAAGTGTTTTAAAGTTATTATAGATGGAGGTAGTACAGATAATATGTTTTCCTTAGAGATGCTTGAGAAACTATGCCTTATGAGGATCAAATATCCAACACCTTACATGGTGTCATGGGTTCAAAAATTTCATCATGTTATTGTAAATAAGAAGAGTATGGCTAAGTTGTAAATAAGAGGATATAAGGATGAAATAGTTTGTGATATAATGTCTATGGATATGTGCCATGCACTTTTATACAAGCTTTGGTAGAATGACATGAACACTATAAAAAATGGAAGAGATAATACCAACACCTTATATAAGGATGGGAAGAGGCATACACTAGTGTCTCTAAAGGATGATAAAGGGAAGAATGTCAGCCCAAGTGTGTTGATAACATGTGAAAAATAGTTATTACATCATGTAAAAGAGGATGAAATGGAGCAGTATGTTATGGATCTTCAGAAGCTAAGAATTTAAAATTCTAAACTTACTTGTTTAGTTACTGATATCTGTTCTTCTTTGGGTGAATTCTTTGAAATTTTGGAAAATGACTCACCTTGTGAGTGGGAGAAGAAAACAGATAACGAATGATTCAAGGATGAGTTAGGTGCTATCACATCAACTTTAGAGTATAACAAAGAAAAAATGTATGGTGATCAGTCTCCACTACAGGCAATACATTTTATTTTTTAATATTTTTTAGATGTAATGAACAAATAATAAATGAGACAAGGTGTAGTTATAAACATAATGCTTTCTTTGGAAAGAAGTGACTAAATAGAATAATATTTCCATAGTAAATTATAGGAAATGATCTAGGACAAGTTGGAAAGGTAAAGAGAACAAGAAAACAAGAGCTAGAAGGAAAGAAAAGAGAGGAAGATTATAAACAACTTGTAGTATATCTAAGTCAGGATAGTCATGAGAATATCAAGGATGAATTTTATACAAAGAAGGAGAACACAAAACACATTGAAGAATAAGTTGTATTTCATGTTATGTATCTTGATTGTGCAAGTACAAAAATCAAGGACTTGAAGATGAATAAAGAGAAGAATGAAGATAAGAATGAAATATACATCCTTGAAGACAATGCAAGAGTAAAATATATACCATGGGATCTCAGAGGACATGAAACAAAACAAGTCAGATGGGATGAAAAAGAAAGGCATGAGAACGTAAAAAGAAGCTTTAGCCCACTTCAATGAGAAGTCATGTAGACACATTAGTAGGAAACTCATGATTTCTTTTAAGATGGGTAGTTTGATGCAAGATCATCAACATGAAGAATTTATATTAGGAAACTTTTTGGTTTTGTCCATTTTAGGAAGGTTCTCATAGGATTTTAAAATATTTTCTAGGTTTTAAGGTGGTCTAGAATTTGAATTTGGATTGGTTTCTCACTTTCCCATCTAAAAAAGAAATTTTAGTTTTCAAACTAAGTTGGGCAATTCTGGCTTGATGAACTAAATTCTAAGGGTATATGTAGTTGGGATGGATGTATTAGCCATATTATCATGTTTTTAGTAACTCTGTAGGGTGAAATTAAGAAGATTACATTAAGCATGAGGTATACTAAACTATTTACTTCTGATTTACATATCATGAAAACCTCAAAAAATAGTTAAGTTTTTAGAAAAGATGAGAAAATTGAAGGAGGAACTCGAGGGGAGTTAATTATCATTTTTTTCTCATAAGGAAAAATATGTGTATGTAGGTTTTGGAATGAATAAATCAAGAAGAATAGATAAAGACTCTATTATTTAGAGCCAAGACTCTTTTAAGACTATTTTAACATATGAATTATGAGAAAATGATTTTTGTCCTTAATAATGAAGGTATTTTATAGGATTGAATCTAAAATTATAGATGTCTTGCTAATGTTATAATTTTGTTTTGGAGGACTATGTTTATGAAGTGTTTTGTTTTTCCTTTATTCTGTTGGTATGGTACTCATAAAAATATTCTAGACTGCGTTTTTGCAAGAAGACCATGCGTAGTTATTCAAGGATTGTGTACTGTGAGGTTTTTTTATGGTTTCCTGGTTTGAGTAGATGATTAAATATTTGATAGCATGTTATTCATTCATATATAAAGGTACAAAATTTGTGTTTCAAGGAATTTTTCATTTGATTGTTAAAAATTTGCCTCCCCAGACCCAGTCAGGCGTGAACTTGTGAAAAATTGTTATTATTTAACTTATTATTAATTTCTATCATCACATGAATGATAAAGGGATTTAAATAGACCTAAATCTAAAATTTTAGGTTTTGAAATTGATTTTGGTGCATTTTATAGACCTTTTAGCCTTCTCGGGTACTCAAAACCCCTATCTAGGGTTTATGAAAGGAATGAGTTTTGAAGGAAAAAAATGTAATATCTATACCTAAAATTTAGAGGAAAATGTAATAATAAGGTGATATAACATATTTTATAGGTTTTATGACTTAACTATTCTTGTCTAGGCATAGCTTTGAGAATTCTTAAAATAGACATGTAGAACTGATTTGTAGCCTTGCTTTAAAAGATACCAATAGTGATTTGGAGGGTTTAAATAGTGAAGTGGAGCCTAATTTTTTTTTGTGAATAATGAATGAGGAAAAGGGTATTTGGAAAGGTATTTAAGTTTGAGTATTTTTTTTCCCAATATTCTCTATCTATAACATTTGAGCCATTAGAGGGCTAATTGGGTCAACAAGAGTGATTCATGTTCAAATAAAAGAGGTTAGGGTTTGAGGAAGGAATTGAAAATTTTCTTAAAGTAGGAAATCAATAATGGGTATCCTAAATGGAAACTAGTTTTTCTTGAATCTTGGTGAAACTTTCTAAACAATCTTTTTTTTATCTTTGAAGGCCTACAAGCCCATATGATAATATTATCAAGAAATAATAGAAAAGACATAAAATTTAACTACTTAAGTTTTCTTACATCGATAACCTTAAAGGAGGGGCACAATATCCCATGTTTTCTTCTTCATTAATGAATCATATTGATAAGAACTTTGCATATAATAAATGAATAATTTACATAATATAACACAACAAAAGAGATATGGGGGGCCAAGATGCCCAAATATTTAATATATGAATAATAATACCCTTAAGGTAGGGCAACACCATACAATGCTCCTTAAGGAAGGAGTAACTCCACAATCTCCCAAGATGGGAATCCACTTCGAGGGGGACACCTCTAATATACCTCTACCAAGTAGAAGACTCAACTCATACCTCCATGACATTCATACTCACATCCCTTATATATACATACACTACTCTTAATATATGGGTATATACCTAATCCCAATGTAGGCCGACTCATTACCAAATATAATTAATTCATATGTGACCCCATATAACTAATTAAGGGGATATGTGCCACATTTCGGCATCTCCATAAAGCCATATACATTATATTATCATATCCAAAGGTACATATCATTTCCTCCATATTTGACATGTTTCATTCCCAAAACATAAGAAGAAGACATATAATGTGTGTGCTTTAAATTATTACACACTTTTCACCATGCTCGATCATCCAACCACCCATATGAAATCCTAGTGGGTGATTTTGCTCCAAACCTAATTCCATATTCCATTTTTCTACTATGATTCCATCTTGGTCCATATGTGTTCCTCCTCGGCATCCATGCATATCCATAATTATTATTCATGTGATTCCATGTCATACAATTATTGTTCCATTGATTCCATGTATAGCCAGAACTATTACTCCTCCAATTCCCTGTATATCCATATAGATTTCTGACCTCATGCTTCCTAGAATGTCTCCATGATTTTTTCCTCTCATGATGATGTGGGTGTCTATATGGTGCAACCTTAGTATGCTCTACCTTATCAATCTTTTCCTCTACTTTATTTTCCTCTTCTAACTTGTTTGTTATTTCTTTTTTCTCCTGAGTAGAGAAATTATTTTTGAATTTTTCATCATGTTCTTCATCCTCTCCTTTTGATTCATCCTTATTCCCTTCTTCACCATATTCAAATTCATTTTCATGATCCAATTTTACATTAAGTTTTTCCTTTTTAAGTGTGATATCTTGTAATTTAATTTTCTTTCTCTTGTACCATAATTTCATGAATTTATTTTGCACATTAATATTAATTGTTCCCAATGTATCTAACCAAGGATATCCAAGAACAATATCCATACCATCCATATCTAAAGCATAAAAATCTGAATGTAAAACATATTTATTCATAGAAATCTTTCAATACTCAAAAACTTGAATCTGCTTACCATCCGTTTGAGATTCCTTGATATGCTTTGCTTGAACATGTTGATGTTGAGCTACATCCATATTGATGAAGTTATATTTCCTACTAGGGTTTATGAAAAAAATTACCTTTTTCCTTTAAATGTTCCCTTCAAACTGAAATATTGAAGTTTCGTTCCCTAGAGATGTATTATTTGAACTTGTATCTCGATCTATTATCTCTCCTTCTAAATCATGTGTAGCAGCTTCAACCTCAACATTTTCTTCTTCTTCTTCTTCTTCTTTTGATATTTCCTCTTCCTCACTATTAACTTTAAATTATTTTACTTCCTCTTGCTTTTCTTCTTTTGTTTCCCATCTGTCCATGAAAACTTGTTCTAGTTCCTCTAAAGACCAATTAGACTTTTCCTTTTCTAACTCAGAAAACCAAATTTGTGTAGGGCCACTAATCCAAAACTTGAATAACCAAGTATCTGATGGTTTAGAGAATTTATCCCTAAATTTGTTCCACCATTCTCTTGCATCAATCCTGTTATCTCCAAAAAAAGTTACCATCCCCATGATCCATAAAACTAGGGTTTTAGGAATACACCCTTTTGATCAAAACTTATTCTAACCCTTTCTGCTAAATGTTGGCCAAAAATAAAAAATCACAGAACACAAACCCCAATTTCATTTTTGAGATATTTCTGAAAATGTAAGAAATTTAGGAAAACTCCTACAATTGTAGCATGTGGAGAAAAATATTGAAAAAAAAAAAACTGCAATAACTCTGACAAAATAAATCCAAAAATTCTAAAATTCATTGGTATCACCCTTGAATCTATTAACATCAACCTAAAAAAATTTATTTCCTATTTCGTCATTATTCAAAAGATATAGACGAAACCTTATAATTAGTGTTTCAACCCTAAAATAGACACATCTTTAGCAAAACAGCTCCAAAAATATATGAAATTAGGATGGAAGATCACTTGAATTATATATCCACTCCTCACAAAATATATCTAAAAAATTCCAAGCCTATTTTCAGATATAGGTGAATCACCAACATTCGGGTTTTATCCCACAAATTACCCAGATCCCTGCTCTGATACCACTTGATAAGAACTTTGCATATAATAAATAAATAATTTTCATAATATAACACAACAAAAGAGATATGGGGGGCCAAGATGCCTGAATATTCAATATATGTACAATAATACCCTTAAGGTAGGGCAATACCATATAATGCTCCTTAAGGAAGGAGTAACTCCACAATCTCCCAAGATGGGAATCCACTTCAAGGGGGACACCTCCAATATATCTCTACCAAGTAGAAGATTCAACTCATACCTCCATTACATTCATAATCACATCCCTTATATAGACATATATTACTCTTAATAGATGGGTAATACATAATCCCAATGTAGGCCAAATCATTACCCAATATAATTAATTCCTATATGACCCCATATAACTAATTAAGGAGATGTGTGCCACATGTTGGCATCTCCATCAAGCCATATACACTATATTATCATATCCCAAGGTACATAGCACATATTCATATTTCATGGTTTTCTGTTATTATTTATTCCCTCTTCCTTTCTCATATGATAGTTGATTGTTAATTTGCAATATCTTGGCCATGAGAGCACTTCCACTCCTTCATTTTACCTTTGATTCTTTCCCATTTATTTCTTTAATACTTCGTGTCTTATGTATAGATAAAATATCTTATTCTTCATCATCACTACCTATAGGAAGGGTTTTGACACAAGCATTAGTAGTTTCATTTTCAACGGTAGTAGCCTTATTTGTAGTAGTGCACACGTTAGCTTCATCAATATATTCTCCATTTTATTGTTAATTATCTTTAAATTTGAAATAATTTTCAGGTATTGATGAGAGGAAGTTGTTTTAAGTTTTGAATGTTCATCATATTTTATATTTGTACTAATAAAAACCTCTTTTGTTACTAAATCATATAACATGTAATCCTTTGATTATTCACTATATCCC
This sequence comes from Taxus chinensis, assembly GCA_019776745.2. NCBI lineage: Eukaryota > Viridiplantae > Streptophyta > Pinopsida > Cupressales > Taxaceae > Taxus > Taxus chinensis. The sequence continues at coordinate 884,403,514 of CM034146.1, read as the reverse complement.
ATAAACAAACACTTATGACTTTTTGGTTCTATTTTTTCCTCTTTTCATCAAGGATATACACCCATGCAATACACCCAAATACTTTAAAATACCCAATGTGAAATTTTCTTCTACTCCATGCTTCTTCAAGGTTGACATTTGTGAGAGCTTTGGTGGGTATTCTATTCACAAAATGTGCAGTACAAGAAACAACCAAACCCCAAATTTGGCTATGCAAAGCTTTAAAATGAAACATGCAATAAAAAATTTCAAAAATATTTCTATTCATCCATTTAGTGACCCCATTTTGTTGAGGAAACACCTTAATATGATGATTTTCACAAAATCATTCAAATGCATAATTGTAATATTTACCCCCATTATCCAAACTTAAACATTTAATTCTTTTTCCACTCTAGTTTTCAACAAGTGCCTTAAAATTTTGAAACACTTAAAAAAATTCACTTGTCCTTTAAAGGAAATAAATCCACACTCTTCTACTATAATCATTAATAAAGGTAAGAAGATACCTAACACCTATAAGTGAAAGATAACCCGATTCACATAAATCACTATAAATGAGTTGTAGTGGACAGTGGGCTCTCCATGATTTTCCTCAATCAAAAGGATATCGATGATGTTTACCTAAAAAAATCCTTCACACACACCTTCTGAAGCTGAAATATTTGTTAATCCTCTAACCATATTCATTTTAACCATGTGTTGTAATTTTTTATAATTTATTTGTCGGAGTCTAGCATATCATAGTTTCAACTATAATCAGTTTGAGTAATAAAATCATGAGATAATGTGCATTCATAACTATTAAATCCAATAAAAATTACATTCCCTAAGAATTTTCTATCTCTAACAATGAATTAATAAGTAGTGACAAAAAACACATAACCAACTTGAGTAATTTTATGTACTAAAATAAGATTCACCCCTAATAATTTAACCATTAAAACAATTTTCAAAGTATAATTTTTTACATTAACATTCCTTTTCCATAGAATTGCAAGCTCCATTTTATTTCCAATGATATTTTATTCATCTCAGTTATTCCCTTCATGCAAATCAAGAAAAATAGATCTATCTCCAGCCACGTGAAAAGACACACTTGTGTATAAAATCAATTCTTTATTATAATATGAAGCAATATCCCCCCTTAATAATAGATTTATTCTTTGGTCCTATAATTACCTCCATACTTATTTTTTTCTTCCTTTTTGAAGGATATTACCACAAAACTATGTTTTTTTGACTTACCATCTTGTAACTTTTCTTGTCTAGGATTATATTGCTTCTTTTCATTATTCCTCGTCTTCAATCAATTTTTCTTCCAAATGATTATGTTGTCTCCTAAAAAAAGCTCTATATTTTCATTTCCAAATCCATTTTTTTGAGCTCATGCCCTTCGTTGGTGTCTAAGGAAATTTTGATATCCAAGGAATTAGCTAAAATCGTGTCATTCAGTTGTTTAAACCTCTATGCCACTCGTTTTTTAGAAATCCTCCTCTTCCTGTTGTGTGCACGTAATATCCTTTTTCCCCTTCCATTTTTGATTGAAATGGTGTAGTTGTTCCATGGCCTGGGTTGTTAAATCATTGTTTTTCCTTCATGCCTTTGGCTCATGAAGAAAATTTGAAAATTGGACTCAAAATGACAAAGTTCTCTTCCTCTGTGTATTTTTCCACAGTCAGGAATGATGGGCATTTCTTTCCCCACCAAATTTTTCCTTAGCATTCCTCAATGATACATGGGTCTCCCAGATTGGTGCGGTCTATTTATACATTAAAGACTCATTGGACAACTCCACGTGTCACAACGACGCAATTCCAAGTGTAATTCCGGGGGCATTCTTCAATTGAGTGCGGGCTCTCCACGTGTCCTAGGTCCAAAATGAAGGTAAAATCAAATAAATATGGAAGGCTCAATGGACGGCTCCACATGTCACAATGGCATAACTCCATGGGAAATAAAGTTCAATTACCAATTCAGCGCCAAATTGTCATGTGGGGGAAGACATTGAAAAGTCAAGGCGGACGAGCGGGCCATCAGGGGAATTCAAGACTTTAAGCCTTTTTGTAAAAATATGAAAAATTAAAAACTAACCCACAGCCCCGATCAGGCTACCAAGGAAAAATTCAAAGCTTGAGCCCATAGGAAAAAGGTCAAAGCTTGAGCCCGTAGGGAAAATTTAAAGGAAAAGCCCGCCATTGAAAATTCAAATCAAAGCAGCGGGCCGGTGGGGGAATTTGAGTTTTTGAGCCTTTTTTCCAAAAAAACTTAAAATGTTGAGAAGAGAATCGTGACTCTGCCTACAAACAAAACATTGCACGTGTCCATAGTCAAATTAGAGTAGCAGGCCGACGGAGGAAATTGAGTTTTTGAACCTTTTTGTAAAAAAGGTTAAAATTTTGAGAAAAAGATTGTGATCCCATTTCCAATAAGAATGTGCCACGTGTCCTAGTTGAAAAATCAAAGCGGGGTTGTGGGCCAATTTGTTCCAAATTTCCAAATCTCTTAAAAATCACAAAATGCAAAGGGCTTCTCCCCATAACCGCTCCAATCCCTTCCTGCCACATGGACGGCCCAAATTCAAAGCTAGAGGAGGAAATCAAATGGTCTAGATTTAAACTAGAAAATCAAATGTAACAGTTGCTTTACAAGATCTGGTTTTAGCCGCCATGATCATTTTCTAGGGATGTTAAAGGTAGCTTGCAAGAGTGCAACCGAATGATGGGTAATGACTCCAACGGTTTCTTGCGATATATTTATACAAGATGGATTGTTGTTCTAGAAGGACATTGGTGATGTGTATGTCTCAGAAAAGTTCGATGATGGAGAATTGTGCCTAAGAAATATGAACATAGTGCCAGGACTTCTTCTCTATCTTCTCTTGGTGTGGGTAAAACATCCTCCATACTCAAGCTGATGTACAGAGTCTACTCAATGACCTAAGTATGAAAATGGATGTTGAAATTTTTGTGCAAATATGATAGAGGAATTAATTCCAACATTGTGATCAAGGTAAACGTTTAAACACGGTCTTGTAGCTTACTCCACTACCAACACTGGAAAGACTCATGGTCCAGATTATACATGGATTTAATTCTTAGGTTGTCAAGAACATAAAAAGTGTAAAGGTTCTATCTGATGTTGTTGTTGATAGATTATTAAAGATTGCACATTTTATAGCATGCAAAAAGCCTAGTGGTGCCAAACACATTGCGAGATGAAGTTCTATCAATCTACCCAAGAGAATTGCTAGCTTCTGCCATAGAGACCAAATATGTTGAGTGTATTTATTAGAGAGATGTGGGGAAAAAGTTGGCTACAAGGTTGGAGTTTCACCTTCAATCTATCATCCACAAACGGAAGTATGCACCATGGAAGTAGTGGAATATGAGCTTCCCATAACTTGTTAAGATGCTTGATAGTGATAGTGAACAAGTTTTCTACATAGTGCGATATGATCTCGAGCACAAGCTAAGTTAATAGAAATACCCACCAAGAGTAGATCTTGCATATTGTGTATGGTTACAACCCTATGATATCATTGAGTTGAGAGGCAACTGATTCTGAATTGAAGACATGTTGCAATATATGATTTTGCCTAGTATATGGATGAGGCACAACAACTAGAGTGAAGGATAAGTCACGACTATTCAGGGAAATACTCATGAGATACATAGACATCATGTTGACTCTTTCAAACATCCAGGACCAAGAATTACTTCTGAGTATGTGAGACTTGCCATCTTGCCTCATTTGAGAAAGTGTAAATCAATACTTTATTGCCAAAAGGACATTGTATCCCGGAAGTTCAACATCATGTCAAGATTCTAAAGTACAGTTGCAACAAATGGCTATGCAATAGAGCTCCTAGATGGAGAGCTGATATCTTTCCTATCTGGCAATGTAGCGAATTTGATACCCTTACCATGAGGGACTATGGCAAGTGATGGGAAAATTGAGTTCGACATTATTCATATTCGAGATTGGAAGACAGGTAGTTACCAGAGAAGGTAGAGTGAAGAGATTCAGACTGGTGATGGATTTCAAAGACTCATCAACTTGAGAGCGACATAAAGAGCAATGCACAGAAGCATTACTCATATCAAGACTGGAAGGATAGAAACAACCGAATATGTAACTTGGATGAGTTAATTTGAGATATGTCAAGTACATAGGAAAAACATTGGAATGGGTTGATAGGAAGACTGGTCCACTCGCACATAACTCATGGAGCATTTCACTTACCTCCTAAGAGGCTGTATGATGTAGGAGCATTTGGGTCCACAAATTCAAAGGGGATGGTTGCATCAACTCTAAAAACATGAGAACATGTTTGTGCATTTTTCGACATCATTGCATGTGATGAAGATGATCGTAATAGACCAGATGAAGCATCTTTCAAGACTCTAGGAATATAATGTGCAAGAGGTTTCATTCATCTGACAAGGATACTGAATTGACCTACTTATTGCCCCATATACATGCATGAAATTATTAGGTTTACATAAGTTGCTGATTTCGAAACCATTGGTCCTATAGAGTATAGCAACAATTGTCAGGATCCTGCATGGTCCAATTAGTAAAGACTCAAGTAAGGAGACCTCTGAATCAATGATGAAATTTTGTAGCAAGGTATAAAGCATTTTCAACAGATGTTTGGAAGAGTTCGAATAGAAGCATCTTAGATTGTTCAAAGCGTGGTCAAAACAAAATCATTAGCATTTGTTCACCATTGGAGGAAACTTTTATTGGAATGAGGAGCAACAAAGCGAGTTAAGCTTGATTGCAGAGTGGTATGCCATGTGTCATCACATTATGAATATAAATGCATAAAATCAGTATTTTGCCTCTTCTCACCAACTGATACAGGTCCTTGAGATTGCATGTATTGTCACCCTGTCCAAAATTGTATGGTTATAGTTAGGATGTAACAGCTAAATCTTGGCCGATCTCTATGGTCTTGGATCCACACATCCTCCAACTTCTCTTTCAATTTGATTATCTTTGTTGGATCATTTTACCATCTTGGGTTGGCCTTGTCATACACCAGATTACCTGACAAAACCTCTGCCATTTAAGTCCTCAGTTAACTAGTGGAACCTCATTTACTCATCTAGCATAGCTCCATTATGAGCTCTGTGGAGCATGTACAGAATACTAACACAAAAGGTTCATCTCTCATGTATATTGAATCAGCTACAATAAACATCCTAGCAAATATCTAAGCGTGTAATCTCTTCATATGCAGTCATGGGGTGGTAACTAAATATCCCTGAGTTTATGGTTTTAAGTGTGCTTGTGTTCCCACATCATCTGTCTCATTGTAGATGTCTTTGAGTCTTCAGTGCTTCCATTACCAACAAAGTTGAGCATCCCTCTTTACTTATGACCTCACATCAAAAATCTCCAGCTGGACAATGTGCATAATAGTCTTCATTGTTCATGAGCATAATGTGATGCCACCATTATAACTTACAAATGCACCCAAACCAAGTAGGATTTGAAGTTCGTAACACATAATATGGAATGGATATGCAAAAACATTCCCATTCATACGAAGGATTACATTTTTGCTCAGGTCGCTCTGACTGATTAACAAGTTTACCCACCCACCATACTGCCTGACCATTCTATGGTTGGAAGGCATCTCGCAACTAAGAGTCTCGAGAGTGCTGTAATGACCCTAGATTTATTTTCTATTTTTTTAGGTGGAGAAGTTCACCCACGGATTGGTCACTTCTTATTGCAACTATGTTTCCCCTTGTTTTGAGCTACCTACTCTCAATAAGTTGTTATGCACCATCTCTAAGACTCGAGGTATTCATTTTAGGGAAATCTGGTGAATCCAAAAACTAACATCCTTTTTCTAGATGCGTGGGCAAGTTTTCAAACTACTTCCTTACATCACAAAAGGTAGAGAACTTGCCACACCTGATGGAAGTACTAGAAGATCAGATTTGGACGATGGAGTTTGATGTTAGTCATTCTAGATCAGGTAAAGGGGCTGGTATAGTATTATAGTTTCCCTCCAATGAGTAGATATGCTGATTGTTGAATTTGACACGAGCTAACCCCATTTGAAAATACAAACAATGCAACATAGTATGAAGCTTTGACTCTTAGTGACTGTTTGCAATAGATGTTCTTTGTTTTGTTGTTTTTTTCCCCCGAGATGCACAGTTTTTCTCAGAGATTGTGGTGGAAGCAAGTCTAGTTGCAAAATCAGGTAAAGAATCCCAGAATCAAAAGCATTACGCCAAATAGGGTCTTGTAGGGACTGCATTCAATCCAAGCGGACTAACCTTCTCCAATGAAGATACCACCTATGCACTGCTAGATCAAATCTTTTGTTTCTTTAGCGGTGTTAGCAAACCGGTCGTGACAACTCATCCATAATTTGGCATAGGATAACTTGACCATTGAGACGGTATCCTAGACAAAGTGTATTGCAAAATATTTGCAACATGTAACGGTAGCTCCTTTAGTGCACTGACAATTAGATCTTCACCAACTGGTCTATCTGCGAGGGAAATGTGGTTAACTGCAATAAGATTTTCTTTGAAGGATGTGAAAACTGTTCCTTTTGCACCATGCATCAGGCCTTACCAACTGCTCTATTTTGCATGCGCAATTGTGGTAAATGATGTCGACCGAGTTTATTTAAACCGACTGCAATCAAAATCCGGAACATACCTAGGTAAGTTGGAGACATCGTCTTAGAGATCAGCAGTCGATAAGACGTTCATCCAAAGTGTTTGATGTGTATTTTTCTCGGCATCGATATAATTTTGATCAGGAATTAACATTGGCACTTCAAATAAAAAAATTATGGTTCATACTGCTACAATGTTGCTCACTAGAAGAGAAGATACAATTTTATTCATCTGCTAACAAAATACTGAAGTCATGTGTTCCGCTTGTTCCTAATGTTGAACTCACAGTATTGCTATCAGTCAAATTAAAGGAACCATTTCAACTTCCATTGAAGATTAAGGATTCCGAGCCCTGAATATTGCTATCTGACATTGCCCTACAATTCTCAGCTGTATTTTCTGATGTTATCAATGTTGAGGTGACATAAGATAAAAAATGCTAGATTTCAGTGTTTACCTAGTCCACCATTAAAAAGTATACACTTGCTAATTATTGTGTCATTAAGGAAGCCTAATTGCGAAGCAAGAATTTGGGGAGACTTCTGGGAAGGTGAATCGAAAATCTGTCGCGTGGACAGATCTATGGATAGACGAGCCAACAGTGTGCAGGGCTTAGCCCCTCTTTGAGACAGCAAAGCGAAACTGGTTTATTGCTATTTCTACTAGCAGGAACCTATGCAAGTCTCACAGATTCTGCCTTCGGGGGTTGGGATCTCATCCCAGTAGAGTGTTCCAGGCTGCGAAAAGAAAGGAATGAAAGAGGGAGAAGAGAAAGAACAGATCCGAAGGGAGAAAAGAAATGAATTCCAAAGCAGAAAGGTCAGAAGATTTATGTTTTTAGTTTGGTAGTAAACAGAGCCAAACCTACTTGCATAAATAAACAAAGCAATACTGATAAACAAATGACGGAAAAGTAGATATGAATCCAACAGATTAAACACATACAGATCTAACGTAAGAAAGATCTAATGTATAACACAGCTATTGAGCACAAAGTCTGAATAATTGTATTACTGTTCTCTTCTGTTACAAGAAAGCTCAAAGTCTTTCTCTCCTCACTTCTATTTCTATCTAAAAGATGTTCACACTGAATACAACAAGTATTCCCATATTTATAGAAGATGAGGGAGAGAGAAGGCAAAATGGAGCCAACCACTTATTTACAAAGATATTTACAAAATATCTAAAAGTCATGTTGACTTTGACAACTTGGTGGATGACATCATCCCATGATGCAACATGGATGATGTCATCATTTGTATCAACACATTTTAGACATTTCAAAAAGAAAGTCGGAGAATAGAGAGAAGAAGAAGAAGAAGAAGAAGAAGAAGAAGCTACTCATCATCATCATCCTGCGGCCGAAAAGGGGTTGCCTGTTTCTGATGCTGCTCAGGAGATGATATGTGGAACTGAGCGCGGTATTCCAAAAACTTGCTAATCATCGGCCCAAATTGATCCTGTGATGGATCCTTGTGCCGTTCACTGATTGCTTCGCAAGTCTCCCGCTCGTCTATGAGCTTTTCTGGGAGTTTGGAATAATCTTTCCCTGCCTCGATAAGGAACCCGATGAAGTCCCTACAGGCCAGTAGGTTGTTGATAGATTCAGTGTCGAATGTGACCTCTGGCCCTGTCCCTTGAGAAGCTATCTCCTTGAAAATCCGGATAGTGTCATCAGCTGATCTCAAGGTAAGGGAAGGAGTGAGCAACCCTGGAGTCATGGCGAGAACAACTTTCTCCATTTGATGCATTGCATCCAGGGCCTCTTCCTTTACCTTGTCTATCTTTTCCAGAACGAATTCTAGCTGATCTATCCGATAGTCCAGAGTGGACATAGTTTTGTTGAGGGCCCTTGGATGGCCGAATACTCCGAACTTGACCAGATCTTCGACTGAACAGTCGAACATTTGTTGGAAGGTCTCGTGCTGGAGTCTAGCATGCTCTAACTCTTCTGATATCGGACCTGCTAATGCTTGGAGTTCCTTATTCGCCTTTCCGATGTTTAGGTATAAACTGGTATACTCGGCGATTACTCTTTCACTATCCTTGAGGATTTGGCTCCTCCAAGCAGAAACGGCCATACCCTGCTCGCCGATCTTTGAATACTCATTGATCTTCTCCTGACTGAGCAGCTCAGGAGTCTCGGCGGCAGTTGTGGGAGGTGCACTTCCCATCTTCTGTAAGGCTTGAAGCAGGTATTTGTTCTGCTCCTTCAGTAGCCTTTTCTCCTCTTTCGTTTCCTGAAGCTTTTTGCAGAGTGCATCAACTGCGGAAAGAGCTTCCCCCTGGAGACTTTCAGAGGATGTCCCCATTGTGACTTGGGTCACGGTGAAATCTGTCGGAGACAGATCTTCTTTCTCTTTGAGGGGGTTGGGGTACGCTATTTCCATGACTCTCTCACCTGCAGCGCTCTTCGAGAAGCGTGTAACCGGCTTCTGTTTCTTTGCTCCTTTAGCTGGAATGACCGAAAAGTCCATCGGAGCGATGGGGACTTTCCTCTTTTGTTGGCTCAGCTGCTGAGAGATCCAAGCTGGTCCTATAGAAGAAGGACCAGAGACAGAGAGGGAGGCAGTAACGGTAGAGGAGGGGAAAAACGTGGAGACACGCGGCGGCGGCATTGAAAGAATAGCCGAAGAAGTGTCCACGGGAGGAAGGGAAACCGCAACTGCAGAAGACATAGGAAGGGAAGGGAGCTCGGAGATGAGGGAAGAAATAGAGGAAGACAAATCAGCGAGGGAGGAGAAGATAGATGAAGAAGCAGGGGAAAGGGTAGAAGAAGGGGCAGAGGACACGACCAAAGGGGTGGTCGTTTGAGTCACTCGAGGAGGGGAAGGAAGAGAAGAAGAAGGGATAGAAGGGACCTCTGAAGTTGTAGCGACGCCGACATCCTGGGTGGATGGGCGTATAGGACTATCCTCTGTCAATTCTTCCTCCAGAGTTATAACCTGTTCTGGCTCTGAGGGAAGAGGACTTTCAGGGGCTTCTTCCTGAATGGTGCTAGTTTCACCTTCTGCACCTTTGCCTTTCAGCTGCTTCTTGGACCTTGGAGGTGCATTGCCCAACGGGGAAGTTGTGAAATCTACCCCTAGGTAGATTAGTCCGTTCATGCGGCACCAATGCTCTGTTCTCCGCATAGTCTCTTTGACCCTCTCCTCAATTGTTTGAGGAGCCTTGTTCCTGTCAATGGCCGGGAAGGGCCAATTGTCCCCATCTGTGTCATTATACACCTTATCTACTTCATCTTCCGTAGTCTGGAAGCCTTCGGGGACAATGGCCACTCCGTATTGGATGATTTCCGCCAATGCCAAGCGAGAGTGATCCTTTCTTCTGAGTTCCGCCTCATGGAGAACGTCAATGTAAATATCCTCAATTTGAGGGACATGGATCGGATCGAGCTTCGCTTTTGGCAGGCAGCTTCTTGGGTCGAAGGTAGGCCTGGCTGGGAAGTCATGCTTCAAGTTGAGTAGCTCCAGCTCTGCGAACATTTCCTTCGCCTTATGGTGGGTGGAGCATGTGTATCGGCCCACTGTGAGGGGGAAAGGAGTTCCACCCTTCTTTCTTTTGAGGCACTTCTCATGGTATGTGACCAGCTGCCTTGACAGTTCTAGTAGAATCAGCTTAGGCCCAGCATACCTTGGTAGCCTGGTTGGCTCTCCCAAAAAGTTGGCAGCCCTCAGATAGGTGAACGTGGGAAATTGGGTGAACAGGGCCCCCCATTTCTCTGTGACTGCCACTATGTTTTTGGTCGTCCGGCTATGAGTCATGTTTGGCCTCAGTAGGCAGATGACATGATAGAAGAATGCATCGTTAACTTTTGTGAAATGTTGGATGCTATTCTCCAGCCTCAGCTCTGGGTAGTAATCAAATATCTTGGCCTGAGGCCATACTCCACTTCGGTTCAGCCCCGGATAATCCCTTGCCGACGCTGCAGCGTAGACTACATAGGAGTTCATATGGAACACTCCTGTTGTGGTGAACTGTTGTAGCTGCTCAGAGATGGTGCTGCTTATTATTTCACCCCAGCAAAAGCGCTGATCGGGTAAATTTTTATTCATTGTCTCCAAGTACCGCAGCATCCACTTATGGAAATAGTGGGCATCTGAAAGCCCGAAGACTCTGCTCAGGAAGGTGATAGTATCGCTGAGCTCCTCTGAGAAATCACTTCGGTGGATAGTCTGTGGCCACCGGGTCACCACCTTCTTGTTCTTTAGGTAGACCTCATTCATCAACTGCATGCACTGGTCTTCGTTGTCTTCCCAGGCCTTGATGCATTCTTGTTGGCTAACAGCCACGAAGTTCCGGTGGTGAGGGATGCCGAGCATTATTTCAAAATGACGGGCAGTGAGGTTTATGACTACCTCGCCCTTGCTATTTTCGACACATCTTGTGTCTTTGTTGTAACATTGGGCAATCACCATCATGAATTCGTTGTTGACAGCGCTGACGGGGATTCCTCCGGCGAAGTGCAGGGCACTGCCTATTAACTTGTCCATCCATGGACTTCTTGTAACTTTCTGAGTCCTAACCCAGAATTCCTCCATGTCAATGTGACCCAATTCTGAGTCTCTGACATCCATACTGCACTCAGCCTGTGATTCGGGCATCCTGACCCTCTGATATTTGTATTTCATCTCTTCTTCTGTCAGCTTAGCCTTTCCTCTTGGTTTGGTGGGTTTCTTGCTTGACGTAGACATGTGTTCTTTCGAACTCAGTTGCTGATCTGCATGAAGAAGAAGTGAGACCCAATCCACAAAAGTTGAATTAGTCATTTGATCTTCCATTGGAATGCTAGCAGAAGAAAGAGTTAGAGATTTTAAGGCTTAGGGCGCAGGGCGCATGAAAATTGCATGTTGCAGGCCAAATGGATAAGGCGCACAGAAAAAGAGTGTTGCAGAGGTTATACTGGCGCCAAAGGCGCATGGCGCACGGATGTAGCAGATTGCATTTTATAGCAGGGCGCATGAAAATTGTGTGTTACATTGGGATTCGGTGCACCCTTTGGCGCATGGATGGATCGTGTAACATGGACTTTTCGTGCGCCAAAAGGGTTTACAAAACATCATGTTACTGCAATCGGGGGTGCGCCCGCGCCTTTATAGCTTTATACTTGCGCGAATAAGGCTTGTGTTGCATGGAAGCTGGGTGCGCCCTTTGGCGCATGGAAACGGGATGTAACATGGATAAATGGTGCGCCAAAGGCTTTTAAGGGGGGCGCGGGATCGACACTTGTAGCATGCGAGAAAGGCGCGCCTTGAGGGCGCATGAGTTCTAGATGCAGCATGACAAATGGGTGCGCCATTGGCGCGGGTTTAGATCATGTAACAGGGCGGGTAGATGCGCCAAAGGGGCGCAACTATTTTTAGTGTAACAAGGCGCGCCAGTGCGCCACAGAACTAAACTCATAGCTCAAACCTTTTCTTTCTTTCCTCCATTTCAAAGGTTGCTTGGACATATAAGGTTTCATAAAAAGATTTTCAGACCAAGCCTTTTCAAAACAACACTCTTTACCAGCAGATCTGGAAAGAGGGAGGGAAGGGAGGAGGAAAAGAAGAAGAAAATGAGACAGGACAGCACAGGGGAGGAGCTAGCTTAATCATAATCTCATTTTAAAACCGGCCAGCAAGCCAAAACACAGACCAAGAACACTCAAAGAACCGAAAGCACAAAACGGAGAAGAGGGAGAACCTCTCACCTTGGATATATAGCAAAAGTTTGGAGAGCGGGTCCACAGGGCGATGAAAACGACGGAGCAGAGGCTGACAAGTCCAGAACGATCACGTGCTTTGCAAAAGAATGAAAATGACATTGGGCGCGCACGTATATTTATAGAAAAACTGGTCATCAATGCGCCAACCACTTTTGAAATGGCGCATGAAAGTTGCGACAGGGGAAAGCGTGTTTGACAGGGGAAAGCGTGCGCCCTTTGGCACACCAAAACTTTGTGTTGCAGCGAGATTATGTGCGCCCTTTGGCGCACCGAAAAGTGGAGCAACAAAAGCAATGTCAACAATAAGGCGCATGCGCCTTGGCGCACGCAAAAGAGACTCAACATCCTTTGGCGCACCGAAAGACGTGCTAACATGGAAAACCATGCGCCAAAGGCTTTTAAGTGGGCGCACCAAAACTTTGTGTTGCAAGGCAAATCCATGCGCCCAGCCAAAAAAGGCTCAAAAAGACTAAGTTCGAAAACTAGATTTCCCGGGAAGGGATTTTACAACGTTTCGAACGCGAAGGATCCCTAACGAGGGATCGAAACAAAATTTTCGGTATGGTTATCGGTAAAATTGCCCTTGTCAATTTTACGGGATAACAGCTGGCTCTTTCTGGGGACTATCCCTGAGCGAACTCGGGGGTAGAGAATCCCAGATTTCATGTGCCTATCCATTGGGTACGGAGTCAAAAACAAGGGGGACCGGAGGGAGACAAAGGAAACACACAACCAACCGAAAGCAAACACACGACGAAAGCAAACACACAACTAAAAATATAAACTGTACAAAGAAGAGAGCAAGCTCTACTTCCTGAAGATCTTGAGATGTTGCCCGCTATAGGGAAGCGGGAGTTCAGCTCCATCCAGATATGAGAGATAGAAACTATTCTCTCCATTGAGTTGCTTGATTTTGAAGGGCCCTCTCCACAGGGAATCAAATTTTCCGTGCATGCCCTTTGGCTCTCTTCGCTTGTCCCACAAGAGGACAAGGTCTCCCACTTGAAAATTTCTCTGCTTGGCTTTCTTATCAAAAAGCCTCTTTACTTGATTCTGATGTTCAGTGATCCTGTCGACCACTCTTACTCTCTTTTCTTCAAGTTCCGCAAGATACATGATTCTCTTTTCTAGAGAATTCTGGAAAGTTTCATCTTCGATTACTCGTGCCAAGCGTAGAGCAGGAAGTTCAGCAGAAATGGGAAGTTCGGCATCAGTGCCATATAACACTTGAAAAGGTGACATGCCGAGAGATCTCTTGGGAGTAATGCGGTCCGCCCACAAAGCGTCGTACAAAGACTTGTGCCACATCCGCTGGTTCTCATCTACTAATTTCCGTATGATGGTCACCAAGTTCTTATTACTGGATTCCGCCTGACCATTTCCCTGAGGGTAATAATCCGAGGCATGCGCTAAAGTTATCCCATATTCATAGCAAAAACTAATAACTTCCCGCGAGGAGAAGTTAGAAGCATTATCAGCAACGATTTTGTTTGGAACGCCGAACCTGACAATGATATTTTCTTTGATAAAACTGCAAACCACCTCAGAAGTGGCATGCTTGACGGGTATGGCTTCCACCCACTTAGTGAAGTAATCCGTTGCTGTAAGGACATAGCTATGTCCGGCACTCGATTGAGGATTGAGTGCGCCAATAAAATCAATTCCCCATTGCCTGAATGGTTCATTGATAATGACCGGCCTTAGGGGAAGGGCAGCCAACTTGGGCTTGCCGACGAATTGCTGACAGGGTTCACACTTTGCCACCCAGGTAGCCGCATCTTGAAAGAGCGTCGGCCAATAGTACCTGGCTCGAATGATCTTGTGTGCTGTCACGGAAGAAGAAAAATGGCCTCCACAGGCTGAATTGTGAAAACTTTCCAGTAGTTTTACTTGCTGGGGCTTGTCAACACATCGCAGGAAGACACCGTCTATCCCGCGCTTATATAAACCGTCATCCCAGATGACATATTTAGCTGCCCTGAGCTTTATAGTGCGCTTCTCCTTTGCGGTTAGGTGCATTGGGCATTCGCCGTAGGTAAGGAAGAAAGCGATGTCGGAGTACCACTCATCACTAGTTGCAACAAATAAAACTAGAGGCAGAGAATCAGGTTCCTCTAGAGGGCTTTGCTCTTCGTCGGTACAGTCCTCTTTTCCTTTAGGGTTTTCTGAATCTTTGTTTTCAGCCATTAGCTGACACAGGCCCTTGCCCCTTACCAGCTTGGTTGGTTTAATATCCAGGTCATATTCCTGGACCTTTGCGATCCAATTCCCTCTCAAACTTCCTAACTCCTGCTGAGTTAGAATTGATTTCACCGCCGTGTCAGGGACCAGCACCACCGTATGCGAGTTTAGAATGTAATACCTGAAATTCTTCACTGCTTTGACAACGGCAAAGGCATGCTTTTCCAATTGAGTCATCTTCAACTCGTGAGGCTTGAGGGGAGAACTCATGAATGCAATCGGGGATTCAATGTCTTCGGAATTCTTTTGCATTAAGATTGCAGACACAGTATGTTCCGATGCGTAGCTATACATGATGAAGTCCTTGGAGAAGTCGGGACATACCAGGACTGGTGCACGAGCAACAGAAGCTTTTATTTCTTCAAATGACCTTTTCCCTTCTTCACTCCATCTGAAAGTGGGTGATCCTTTCATCATGTTCAGTATGTGGCGAGTCTTTTCGGCAAAGTCAGGAACAAAACGCCTAAGAAAGTTCACCTTTCCGAAGAAAGAATGAACACCAGTCTTGCTTGTAGGCAGAGTAAGGCTCTGAATAGCCTTAACCCTTTCAATATCTATCTTCGTTCCTTCTTTGCTAACCACATGCCCTAGCAACTTCCCTTCCGTGACTCCAAAAACGGACTTTTTGGGATTTAGGGAAATTCCATGTTCTCGGCACCTGGCCAATACTTGCTCCAAGTGATCACAATGATCACTTCGTTGTTTAGAGAACACGGTCAAGTCATCTAGATAAACTACAATGACTTTTCCCATCATACCTTTAAATGCAAAGTCCATGGCCCGTTGAAAAGTAGCACCTGCATTAGTTAGGCCAAAAGGCATCCTGCTGTAGGCAAATGTACCCCAGGGAGTAGTGAATGCTGTTTTGAATTGATCTTCAGGCGAGACTTCAATCTGATTGTAGCCTGAAAAACCGTCAAGCATGGACAGCATCTCTGATCCAGTTACTGCTTGCAGAACTTGATCCATTATCGGAAGAGGGTAGTTGTCTTTCAGCGAAGCTTGATTCAAGTTTCGGAAGTCTACGCATATGCGTATCTCGCCGTTTTTCTTGCGCACTGGCACAATATTTGCTACCCAAGTACTGTGATGGATAGGGAAGATGATTCTCGCATCCAGCATCTTCTGAATTTCGGCCTGGATGGTACCCGAGATCTTAGGATTATAATGCCTTTGCTTCTGGCGAAAGGCTTTGACATCTTCTTTCAGCGGTATGTCATGCTGAACGTCCTTTGGCTTGAAGGACTTTAGATCGGCATAGGACCATGCCAACACATCCATATATTTCTTCAGCAACTTGACAAATTTCCGCTTCTCTTCAGGTGTGCAACATTTGCCAATGTTTACAAATTGCGGGTGTGCCTCAGAACCTATATTGACTGGTTCTGTCTCTGGGGATGAGTCAGGACCATCTCGCCTCTTCTTTTTCACAAAACGGTCATGCCTGTCAAACAGGCGCTCCAGAGAAACCAGGCCCTTCGGAATTTTATTTCCTTTGAGCTGACATATGCCGTCTTTCTCCTCTGATTCATGGTTTTGACCGTTGATTGATTCACGGCATGTAGAAGTGGATCCTTCAAAATACAACTCGTCAAAATTTTCTGATTTTTCTAGAAAGGCAATGAGGTGATTATCATCGTTGAATACCTGCCAATGCTGAGAGTTGTCTGGCACGCTCGGGCGGAAAACCACTTCAATGGTGTATTTGTTCGTTTTCAAACCCGGGTGTGGGAGCATGAGAGATGCTGAAACGGCCAATGAATCGGCCATGTCATTTTGAGCTCTTGGAATTGCCCCTATCGAAAAGGCATCAAATTCCTCGATGCTGTCCCATACTGCGTTGCGGTAGTGCCTGAGCCTTTCATTTTTCACTTGGTAAATCCTTTTGACCTGATTTACAACTAGCTCAGCATCACCTTGTACCTTTAGATTTTTAATTCCCCTTTCCTTTGCGGCTTGCATACCGAGTAACAGAGATTCATACTCAGCAGTATTGTTAGTATTGAAAAACTGCAACTTGAAAGAAAGAGGAATTACCTCCTCTTCGGGAGATATTAGCACGATTCCGGCGCCACATCCACTAGTCGCGCAACTGCCATCAAACTGCAAGGTCCAGATCTCATTAAGATCCTTTTCTTGAACAAAAACGCCCTTTGTACCCGTCTCGGTAGATAAGAAGTAGTTCCCCATCCCTGATGATTCAAAAAGGATTTGGGCTTTGGGGTCCTCAGAGCTAGTAACCAAGTACTTCTTTTGCGATTCTGGTTCTAAAGTCTGCATCACACCTTTGACGGGTATTCTAGCTTTAGACCAGTCCATGTGAATTTCTCCACCAACTTCGCTGCAAAAGCTTCTTCCCAGCAGAATTCCATAGGCTGCTGGAATGTCAGCAACGAGGACTGTCATTTTTACTCTTTTATCTGGGAAAGCCGCAAACGCAAATTGCGCGTCTTTGATTTGGCCAACCAACGGAACTTGCTTGGTTTCCAATGAATAACATCTGCCGAACGGTTTGGTAAGAGTGAGGCCCAAAGCATGGGCGACTTTCGCCGGCATGACATTATCAGAAGCTCCGGAATCAATTATACAGTTGCTCAACTTATGGCCGTTGATTAGGAGAGAGAGATAGAAAGGTTCTATCTTGCCTGATGCAGATGTTGAAGCAACATTTATGTGGGATTCAGGAGGAGTGGAAAGGATTCCTTTCGGGGAAACCTGTTTAGATGTAACAGCTTGACTCTGAATATATTTAGTTAATCTTACAAGCTGTTCGGGATTTGACTGAAGGTACTCAGCTTCAGACATTTGGATCTTGGTCTTTTTTGCATGATCTATTATATCGAATGCGGCCAAGGGTTGCGTTGGTGAGGGAATGAGTCCTTCATTTCGCGATGGTGGAACAGGGTTACTGATCTTGATAGGAATATGAGGGGGCTGATTCGGAGGAGAGATGGGCGGAAAAGACTTCTTTGCAAAAGACTTAACAGGGAATTGAGTAGGAAGAGGATTACCTCTTCTAGCAATGGTTGGAGGCACGTTTGACACGACCTTCTCCTTCTGCACATGGGCAGCAACTTCCGCTTCCTTTCCTTGCGAGCGGGTAAAAACAGCGTAGGATTGTCCGCTTGCATAGCCCTGAGTACTCTCTTCTTCATCAGATTCATCCTCATCAAATTCCATGTATCCAATAGTAGAGTCGCCAGTCGGCTCACCGACATCTTGATCATCTTCGTCTTGAGGCGAAGGTTCTTCATAGTACTGCTCTTCCTCTTCAATTTCGGCCAAAGCATTGACCGGAGGAGCTTCAAGCGCCAACCGTGGAGCAGTTGCAGGTAGACGCGGTCTTTGTGAAACATTGTTGGGAACGAAACTCCTTCGTGGAACGTCTCGGTATGAAGAACTAGGAGCCTGGGCCAACTGCTTTTTCAATGCGAGCAGATCATTCGCCATCTTTTGGAATGCCGGATCAGACGAAGTAGCAGGTGAGGGATCTGAAGATTTGGACTTTGATGATTCCTTTTTCAACTCGCCAGATATTATCAAATTGTCTTCTATCCGAATGGCAGCAGCCTGAGCGAGCGGCAGGGTAGCTACTCACTCTTGAAGGAGCAAGAAGCTGACTTTTGAGCTCATGGCGTTCACGAAGAAACACTTCTGATTCTCCGGTGTTGGAAGCATGGCAGTAGGGACACGGTTGATTAATGCATTGAACCGGGTGACGAAATCGCGTATAGTCTCATTGGCTTCTTTCTTCAGGTGAGTGATCCGTGATAACAATGCAAATGCATCTTCTGAAGGCTTGTATCTGTCTTCAAAAGCTTCCCGCAAGGTTGCCCAACTGGTGATAGATGCGGCCGGCAAATGCTGAAACCATTCGGCTGCGGGCCCTTGTAGAGTTTCCAGAAAAAGGTGAACCGACACATCTTCGTGAGTCACGTCCAAAATACTGCATGACATAATGAAAGCAGATATGTGGGAATCCGTGCTTTGATTTCCGCTCCCGTCGAATTTAGGAAAATTCTTTCGGTTTCCGTGAGGGAGCGCGTGAACTGGATGTGGCAGTGCGAGAGGACCCATAGCATTTCCCCATGGTACCGCCATTTGAAAGGCTGGAAAAAGCACACGAGCTGGGAGGGTGGTTCCACTGAGCAGCAAGGCACTACAAAGGGATGTAGATGCTCCTTGTAAAAGACTTTTTCTTCGTGGGGGTGAGACACTCCTGGATGACCGGCTAGCCGAGCTTAGCGCTGAAAAACGTGCCGGTGTTACGCTGAAATTGTGCCTTTGAAGCAGATCGAAAGTGGGATCAACTTCTCCACGGGCTCTCCTGCTGCGCGTAAAAGGTTCACTTGCCAGCGTACCTTCCAGATCTGCGATGTTATGGCGCAGATTTAAACTTTATTTTTGGGTGTACTTGCTGATTTTCTGGTTTTTCTGTCAAAAACCAGCAGCATGCACTTTTCTAGATATTTAAAAACTATCCTCTTCGAAAAACCGATTGCGGTTAATGACAAATAGTAGCGAGGATAAGATGGCAGGGAAGAATAGCAGGCTGATTTTCAGATCTGATTTTTACTTTTTCAGAGGGTTTTAAACTTTTTTAGAAAACAGTCAAAAACTCAGATCTACGGAAAAATGCTAATTTTGATAAAAACTCAGCGAACTAAAGATCTGTAACTAGGCCCGATCTATGGATCTCAGAAGAAAATTTTCAATTTCGGGCACTTTTGCAAATTTTTGGATTTTCAACAAAAAGTTCAGATTTGCAAACTGGCAGCGATTTTATTATTTTTCTGATTTTATATTATACCACCACCATAGATCTGACAGATCTATCCGTTCCCCAGCGGAGTCGCCAAAAACTGTTGGTCCGAAAATCTGTCGCGTGGACAGATCTATGGATAGACGAGCCAACAGTGTGCAGGGCTTAGCCCCTCTTTGAGACAGCAAAGCGAAACTGGTTTATTGCTATTTCTACTAGCAGGAACCTATGCAAGTCTCACAGATTCTGCCTTCGGGGGTTGGGATCTCATCCCAGTAGAGTGTTCCAGGCTGCGAAAAGAAAGGAATGAAAGAGGGAGAAGAGAAAGAACAGATCCGAAGGGAGAAAAGAAATGAATTCCAAAGCAGAAAGGTCAGAAGATTTATGTTTTTAGTTTGGTAGTAAACAGAGCCAAACCTACTTGCATAAATAAACAAAGCAATACTGATAAACAAATGACAGAAAAGTAGATATGAATCCAACAGATTAAACACATACAGATCTAACGTAAGAAAGATCTAATGTATAACACAGCTATTGAGCACAAAGTCTGAATAATTGTATTACTGTTCTCTTCTGTTACAAGAAAGCTCAAAGTCTTTCTCTCCTCACTTCTATTTCTATCTAAAAAATGTTCACACTGAATACAACAAGTATTCCCATATTTATAGAAGATGAGGGAGAGAGAAGGCAAAATGGAGCCAACCACTTATTTACAAAGATATTTACAAAATATCTAAAAGTCATGTTGACTTTGACAACTTGGTGGATGACATCATCCCATGATGCAACATGGATGATGTCATCATTTGTATCAACACATTTTAGACATTTCAAAAAGAAAGTCAGAGAATAGAGAGAAGAAGAAGAAGAAGAAGAAGAAGCTACTCATCATCATCATCCTGCGGCCGAAAAGGGGTTGCCTGTTTCTGATGCTGCTCAGGAGATGATATGTGGAACTGAGCGCGGTATTCCAAAAACTTGCTAATCATCGGCCCAAATTGATCCTGTGATGGATCCTTGTGCCGTTCACTGATTGCTTCGCAAGTCTCCCGCTCGTCTATGAGCTTTTCTGGGAGTTTGGAATAATCTTTCCCCGCCTCGATAAGGAACCCGATGAAGTCCCTACAGGCCAGTAGGTTGTTGATAGATTCAGTGTCGAATGTGACCTCTGGCCCTGTCCCTTGAGAAGCTATCTCCTTGAAAATCCAGATAGTGTCATCAGCTGATCTCAAGGTAAGGGAAGGAGTGAGCAACCCTGGAGTCATGGCGAGAACAACTTTCTCCATTTGATGCATTGCATCCAGGGCCTCTTCCTTTACCTTGTCTATCTTTTCCAGAACGAATTCTAGCTGATCTATCCGATAGTCCAGAGTGGACATAGTTTTGTTGAGGGCCCTTGGATGGCCGAATACTCCGAACTTGACCAGATCTTCGACTGAACAGTCGAACATTTGCTGGAAGGTCTCGTGCTGGAGTCTAGCATGCTCTAACTCTTCTGATATCGGACTCGCTAATGCTTGGAGTTCCTTATTCGCCTTTCCGATGTTTAGGTATAAACTGGTATACTCGGCGATTACTCTTTCACTATCCTTGAGGATTTGGCTCCTCCAAGCAGAAACGGCCATACCTTGCTCGCCGATCTTTGAATACTCATTGATCTTCTCCTGACTGAGCAGCTCAGGAGTCTCGGCGGCAGTTGTGGGAGGTGCACTTCCCATCTTCTGTAAGGCTTGAAGCAGGTATTTGTTCTGCTCCTTCAGTAGCCTTTTCTCCTCTTTCGTTTCCTGAAGCTTTTTGCAGAGTGCATCAACTGCGGAAAGAGCTTCCCCCTGGAGACTTTCAGAGGATGTCCCCATTGTGACTTGGGTCACGGTGAAATCTGTCAGAGACAGATCTTCTTTCTCTTTGAGGGGGTTGGGGTACGCTATTTCCATGACTCTCTCACCTGCAGCGCTCTTCGAGAAGCGTGTAACTGGCTTCTGTTTCTTTGCTCCTTTAGCTGGAATGACCGAAAAGTCCATCGGAGCGATGGGGACTTTCCTCTTTTGTTGGCTCAGCTGCTGAGAGATCCAAGCTGGTCCTATAGAAGAAGGACCAGAGACAGAGAGGGAGGCAGTAACGGTAGAGGAGGGGAAAAAACGTGGAGACACGCGGCGGCGGCATTGAAAGAATAGCCGAAGAAGTGTCCACGGGAGGAAGGGAAACCGCAACTGCAGAAGACATAGGAAGGGAAGGGAGCTCGGAGATGAGGGAAGAAATAGAGGAAGACAAATCAGCGAGGGAGGAGAAGATAGATGAAGAAGCAGGGGAAAGGGTAGAAGAAGGGGCAGAGGACATGACCAAAGGGGGTGGTCGTTTGAGTCACTCGAGGAGGGGAAGGAAGAGAAGAAGAAGGGATAGAAGGGACCTCTGAAGTTGTAGCGACGCCGACATCCTGGGTGGATGGGCGTATAGGACTATCCTCTGTCAATTCTTCCTCCAGAGTTATAACCTGTTCTGGCTCTGAGGGAAGAGGACTTTCAGGGGCTTCTTCCTGAATGGTGCTAGTTTCACCTTCTGCACCTTTGCCTTTCAGCTGCTTCTTGGACCTTGGAGGTGCATTGCCCAATGGGGAAGTTGTGAAATCTACCCCTAGGTAGATTAGTCCGTTCATGCGGCACCAATGCTCTGTTCTCCGCATAGTCTCTTTGACCCTCTCCTCAATTGTTTGAGGAGCCTTGTTCCTGTCAATGGCTGGGGAAGGGCCAATTGTCCCCATCTGTGTCATTATACACCTTATCTACTTCATCTTCCGTAGTCTGGAAGCCTTCGGGGACAATGGCCACTCCGTATTGGATGATTTCCGCCAATGCTAAGCGAGGAGTGATCCTTTCTTCTGAGTTCTGCCTCATGGAGAACGTCAATGTAAATATCCTCAATTTGAGGGACATGGATCGGATCGAGCTTCGCTTTTGGCAGGCAGCTTCTTGGGTCGAAGGTAGGCCTGGCTGGGAAGTCATGCTTCAAGTTGAGTAGCTCCAGCTCTGCGAACATTTCCTTCGCCTTATGGTGGGTGGAGCATGTGTATCGGCCCACTTTGAGGGGGAAAGGAGTTCCACCCTTCTTTCTTTTGAGGCACTTCTCATGGTATGTGACCAGCTGCCTTGACAGTTCTAGTAGAATCAGCTTAGGGCCCAGCATACCTTGGTAGCCTGGTTGGCTCTCCCAAAAAGTTGGCAGCCCTCAGATAGGTGAACGTGGGAAATTGGGTGAACAGGGCCCCCCATTTCTCTGTGACTGCCACTATGTTTTTGGTCGTCCGGCTATGAGTCATGTTTGGCCTCAGTAGGCAGATGACATGATAGAAGAATGCATCGTTAACTTTTGTGAAATGTTGGATGCTATTCTCCAGCCTCAGCTCTGGGTAGTAATCAAATATCTTGGCCTGAGGCCATACTCCACTTCGGTTCAGCCCCGGATAATCCCTTGCCGACGCTGCAGCGTAGACTACATAGGAGTTCATATGGAACACTCCTGTTGTGGCGAACTGTTGTAGCTGCTCAGAGATGGTGCTGCTTATTATTTCACCCCAGCAAAAGCGCTGATCGGGTAAATTTTTATTCATTGTCTCCAAGTACCGCAGCATCCATTTATGGAAATAGTGGGCATCTGAAAGCCCAAAGACTCTGCTCAGGAAGGTGATAGTATCGCTGAGCTCCTCTGAGAAATCACTTCGGTGGATAGTCTGTGGCCACCGGGTCACCACCTTCTTGTTCTTTAGGTAGACCTCATTCATCAACTGCATGCACTGGTCTTCGTTGTCTTCCCAGGCCTTGATGCATTCTCGTTGGCTAACAGCCACGAAGTTCCGGTGGTGAGGGATGCCGAGCATTATTTCAAAATGACGGGAAGTGAGGTTTATGACTACCTCGCCCTTGCTATTTTCGACACATCTTGTGTCTTTGTTGTAACATTGGGCAATCACCATCATGAATTCGTTGTTGACAGCGCTGACGGGGATTCCTCCGGCGAAGTGCAGGGCACTGCCTATTAACTTGTCCATCCATGGACTTCTTGTAACTTTCTGAGTCCTAACCCAGAATTCCTCCATGTCAATGTGACCCAATTCTGAGTCTCTGACATCCATACTGCACTCAGCCTGTGATTCGGGCATCCTGACCCTCTGATATTTGTATTTCATCTCTTCTTCTGTCAGCTTAGCCTTTCCTCTTGGTTTGGTGGGTTTCTTGCTTGACGTAGACATGTGTTCTTTCGAACTCAGTTGCTGATCTGCATGAAGAAGAAGTGAGACCCAATCCACAAAAGTTGAATTAGTCATTTGATCTTCCATTGGAATGCTAGCAGAAGAAAGAGTTAGAGATTTTAAGGCTTAGGGCGCAGGGCGCATGAAAATTGCATGTTGCAGGCCAAATGGATAAGGTGCACAGAAAAAGAGTGTTGCAGAGGTTATACTGGCGCCAAAGGCGCATGGCGCACGGATGTAGCAGATTGCATTTTATAGCAAGGCGCAATGAAAATTGCATGTTTACATTGGGATTCGGTGCGCCGTTTGGTGCATGGATGGATCGTGTAACATGGACTTTTCGTGCGGCCAAAAGGGTTTACAAAACATCATGTTACTGCAATCGGGGGTGCGCCTCGTGCCTTTATAGCTTTATACTTGTGCGAATAAGGCTTGTGTTGCATGGAAGCTGGGTGCACCCTTTGGCGCATGGAAACAGGATGTAACATGGATAAATGGTGCGCCAAAGGCTTTTAAGGGGGGCGCGGGATCGACACTTGTAGCATGCGAGAAAGGCGCGCCTTGAGGGCGCATGAGTTCTAGATGCAGCATGACAAATGGGTGCGCCATTGGCGCGGGTTTAGATCATGTAACAGGGCGGGTAGATGCGCCAAAGGGGCGCAACTATTTTTAGTGTAACAAGGCGCGCCAGTGCGCCACAGAACTAAACTCATAGCTCAAACCTTTTCTTTCTTTCCTCCATTTCAAAGGTTGCTTGGACATATAAGGTTTCATAAAAAGATTTTCAGACCAAGCCTTTTCAAAACAACACTCTTTACCAGCAGATCTGGAAAGAGGGAGGGAAGGGAGGAGGAAAAGAAAATGAGACAGGACAGCACAGGGGAGGAGCTAGCTTAATCATAATCTCATTTTAAAACCGGCCAGCAAGCCAAAACACAGACCAAGAACACTCAAAGAACCAAAAGCACAAAACGGAGAAGAGGGAGAACCTCTCACCTTGGATATATAGCAAAAGTTTGGAGAGCGGGTCCACAGGGCGATGAAAACGACGGAGCAGAGGCTGACAAGTCTAGAACGATCACGTGCTTTGCAAAAGAATGAAAATGACGTTGGGGCGCGCACGTATATTTATAGAAAAACTGGTCATCAATGCGCCAACCACTTTTGAAATGGCGCATGAAAGTTGCTGTCGACAGGGGAAAGCGTGTGCCCTTTGGCCCTTTGGCGCACCATATGCATTGTCGACATGAAGTTATGTGCGCCCTTTGGCGCACCAAAACTTTGTGTTGCAGCGAGATTATGTGCGCCCTTTGGCGCACCGAAAAGTGGAGCAACAAAAGCAATGTCAACAATAAGGCGCATGGCGCCTTGGCGCACGCAAAAGAGACTCAACATCCTTTGGCGCACCGAAAGACGTGCTAACATGGAAAACCATGCGCCAAAGGTTTTTAAGTGGGCGCACCAAAACTTTGTGTTGCAAGGCAAATCCATGCGCCCAGCCAAAAAAAAGGCTCAAAAAGACTAAGTTCGAAAACTAGATTTCCCGGGAAGGGATTTTACAACGTTTCGAACGCGAAGGATCCCTAACGAGGGATCGAAACAAAATTTTCGGTATGGTTATCGGTAAAATTTCCCTTGTCAATTTTACGGGATAACAAGAGTACAACCAAATCAAGGTGGTAGAAAGAGGATTACAACAAAATATCCTTCACAACACCTTGGGGCACTTTTGCCTTCAGTAGAATGCCTTTTAGCTTGATCAATGCTAGAGAAAATTTCCAGAGGGAAATGGACTTGGCCTTCAAAGATTTGAAATATTGCATTGTCATTTACTTGGATGACCTCACGATTTTCTCAAAGAGGAGGGGAGATCATATCTGTCACTTGGAGCAAGTCCTTGCAAGATGTAGAAGACATGAAAATTTCTCTAAATCCTAAGAACTCTGCATTTTTAGAGTCACATAAGGTAAGTTTCTGGGACACATTGTGAAAAAGCATGGAGCAGACATTGATCCTGAGAGGATCAAAGCTATTCAACCACTATCTTTACTAACTAGCAAGAAGGGATTCCATTCATTCTTTGGAAAGGTAAACTTCCTTCATCATTTTGTGCCTGAGTTTTCTAAACTGACCAAGCATATAACTTCCATGGTGAAGCCTCAAACATGTTTCAAGTGGGATAATGAAGGAAAAGTAGCATTTGAGGAGATAAAGAAAGCCATTTCCAAAGCTCCAACTCTTGTATCTCCAGATTGCAACAAGGATTTCACCAATGTATTTCTATGTATAAGAACATACACTCTCTTCTGTCCTTTCTCAAAAAAATGATGAAGGTTTGGAAGTACCCATTGCTTTCGTGAGCTGTCCCTTGAAAAATCATGAGATAAAGTACATTTAATTAGAGAAACATGCCTACGCAGTGGTTAAAGATGTTGAAAGTTTCGAGATTCTACATTCTTAATTCCCATAATAGTGGTAATGGTCCATGGAAGTGCAATCAAGTCCATTTTGACTCAACAAGATCTCAGAGCTAACAGAGGAAGTTGGATGGCAAAAGACCCAAGAGTTTGACTTGGAGATTAGACCCTCTAATCTGGTGAGAGGAAATTGTTTATGCAAGATGATTGTGGAAGATGAAGACCTTAAGGCTCAACAAGGAGAAAAAGATGGTGTTTTCTCAACCAGTTCAGGAGACAGTCCACAAGTGCTCTTTTCCATGTCACCACTACTGATGAGTGGTATGCTGATATTGCTTACTACCTCACTTATGGAGAATGCCCTCCTCATCTTGACTAAAAACAAAGAAGGACACTCAAGCTAAAGGCAGCCAAGTTTGTGATCTGGAATCATGCACCTTACAAGAGAGGCCTAGATGGTTATTTCCTATGGTTTCTGTTATCCAAAATGTGCCCCCTGCACATTTTTGTGGCTAACTCCCTTCATTCTTCCCTCCCTTGTGCCTCAGTCATAATTTTTTACTTTTCAAGCACTCAAGACCTTCTGGAAATGGCACCATTAGAAAGAGATTTTTCTCATCTTTCCAGAAAGGTAAAATTTTCCTTCGAACTCCATGTATTTTTGAAGTTATGGCTCGATGGAGTTTTTTTGGGAAATTTTCCCTTGAAAGGCCCGCAGCCAATAAGATGGTGCCACGTGTCCAAGGAGAGTGGCGGGGGTTGGAGGAAAACTTCGATTTTTTACCAAGCGTTTGGAAAATTTCAAAAGGAATATTTCAACCCCGCAGGCCCGCCGGTGAATTGGATCCTGCCACATGTCTCTGGAGGAAAAGGGGGTGGTAGAGGGCAGAGTAAAAATAGAAAATTTGACTAAGTGATTAGCGCCATCAAAAAATCTCAATGAGAGGCTTGCACCCAATCACGTTATGCCACGTGTCCTATGGCATCGGAATGGTGAAGGGCAGAGGGACAGATTATAAATTTGGGCAAAGGAGATCGCTGTGAGGGTGTGCAATGTTAAATTTTTCTCCCAGGATCCACAGTGAATGAGGACAGGCCACGTTGTCCCCAGGGGTCGGAGCTTCGGAATGCAGGGGGAGATTGGGATTTTTTCCCAAAGGGTAAAATGAAATGAAAAATGTTTTCCTGAAGGGCCCGCATTGAATGAGATGCTACCACATGTCTTGGACCGGTGGAAGGCAGGGAAAATTTGGGAAATTTTCCCAAAGCAAAATGAAGGAAATTTCAAAAAGAAAAGACTACCCCCTAAGCTCGAGCCAATGAGATCGTGCCACGTGTCCATGTGGTAGAAAAAATTCAAGACAAGCCCGCAAGAAAAATTTGAAGGGAAAATCCTGCATCCAATGGGGTTTTTCCACATGTCCAATGAGGAAAAAATGATCAAACAATGATGGAAAATTTAAAAGGAGATGCCCGCAACTAATGATAACGTGCCACGTGTCCTCAACTCATCGGCCCGGTGGAGAATTTTTAGAAAATTTTCCAATGGCTGAAACGGTGGAAAATAAAGCGCAGAAGGCCCATGCCCAATCAGTAGGTGCCACGTGGCACCCAGAAGGGCAGAGCGCATGGGTTTTTTGGGAAATTTTCCCAATTGCAATTTAGTGGAAAATTTTAAATTTTTCACTTGCCAATCCGTTTTGGCCCTATTTTGCCCGAAATTTTCAAACGACCATATCTTTCGATCCAGAGATTAGTTTTTCACGTTCTTTATATCAATGGAAAGATGGTGAAATTATCTACAAGATTTTGGGGTCAATTTTATATTTTGATGGATTTTTGGAGAGAGAAAATTGAAAAAACGCCTCTGGCACGTGGTTATGAACAGAAATGACGTTTTAACCACCATTTTTAATGAAGAATGGCTCGCATTCTCTCCTAGCAGGGTGGAAAATGTCAGGGAATGGACTTGTAAGGATGCCCATGCCATGTTTATTGCATTTTTGGTCAGTGGTTGAAGCTCTCCCATGTTTTCCCACATTTCTCTCTCGTGGGGTCGTTTCTTGCACTGTAAAAGCCAGATTTGGCTCATTTTTGAAGGGTTTGAACATTCTTCATGTATTGTAGAGCTCCCTTTTTCACCTTGAAAAGTGATTTTGTGGAATATCAGACCTCTTCCAAGACTGCAACCTATTTTTTTCCTCTCAGATGTTGTAATGTAAGTGTTTTTTATGTTAAAAATGACAATGCAGGCTCTGTGAATGAGTTTTAATCCTCTGTTTGTGTTGTTTTGATTCATTTCTAACCTTCCATTATAGTTTATCAGTTTGTGCATGAATTTTTGTTGCATTTCCATGATTTGTGTCAATCTGTAGAAGTAAAAATGCTCACCACTCCTTTGGGTGCATCACCTTATTAGCAATAGTTTTAGTTTTTTTGCATTCTCTATCTCTGTCCCCTTTGGAATTTAGAGTAGGATTTTGAGTTTGAAACCTCTGTATAACTTGCAAGTAATACACCTAATCAGAGGAGTTAAGGAACCAACCTCTAAACTGTAGATTCTTTTCCCATTTTACAAGTCCCATACTTGGGGAAAAGATTCAATGTTGTGCAATCACACTGGATGTCCAAAATGTCAAACTAG
This sequence comes from Taxus chinensis, assembly GCA_019776745.2. NCBI lineage: Eukaryota > Viridiplantae > Streptophyta > Pinopsida > Cupressales > Taxaceae > Taxus > Taxus chinensis. The sequence continues at coordinate 884,374,844 of CM034146.1, read as the reverse complement.
AAGTCTGATCAACATCTAGGGGTGCTGCTGATTTGCGCCAATATTTTTGGCATGCCTGATGGGAACTTAAAGGTCTTCATCTTTATTGCAACAAAATTTGTGTACGTTTGTTGCAAGTTTCTTACTTGAAAGAGCCCTAAATTGCACATCGGGTGACTCCAAGGAAGAAGAATCAGCTAGTTTTAATAGTCCAGACTTGAAAAACTCATGAGAAGAATCACCACAAGGTGCAAGAGGGAGGAGACTTCAAAGGCCTCCATCTCCACCAAACAGAAATCTATCAACTCCTCCACCTGGTAGGCCTTTCATTCAATCAACAAGGGTTCCAAGGCTAATCAGAATGACACAACACAACCCCTATGTCAACTTCACTGGCACCAACCCACTTTCTCTCAATGCACAAAATCCAATCCCAGTTGCAGCACTGAAGAACATTCCATACTTTACTGGAGAGAATCAGACCACTCCTAGTGATCATGTCAAGGATATTGCTAATATTTGTGTAATCCATGAGATTGATGAGATGCAAGTTGCTGTCAAACTGCTGGCATCGTCATTCAAAGGGAAGGATTTGCAATGGTTCAGGAGCATTGCTTCAGGCTCTATACAAAATTGGAACCAGTTATGTATAGCCCTCCATGAGCAGTTTGGGAGAAAAGGGAGATAACTTATCCCTTTTGGAACAATTGACAACTATTAAGAGAGCTCCCACTGAGCAGCTGACTGACTTCAACTTCAGATTTCAAAGGACCTTGGGAGAGAATTCCAATGGTTAGTTAAGGCCAACAGCAGAAGGTGCTTTTCTATATTACCTTAAAGCTTTAAATTATGATATTTTTATGTTAATCCAATCCATGAGAGGCACAACTATCCCTTCTGCTTATAACATTTCCATTAGAGCTGAAAATGGTCTGATTCAAGTTGGTAAGCTAGCTCCCAGGCCTCCAATGCCATTGTTTCGAAGTTTAGAGAGCCCAAGTACTAGTCAAGTGCCTATGTTATCTCTTATTCCTACTCCTATAAATTAGAATTTAAGTGAAGCTTCTACTTCATCTTCTAGTGCCTCAAATGAACTTCAAGAAGTCATGAAGTAATTACAAAATTTAGGTAATGATCTGGTTACACTCAAGAGGCAGTAAGCCTAAGGTTTTAGACGTCCTTTCCAGCCTCAAGCTCAACCTAACAGGAAACCATACCAGCCTCAAAGACCACCCAATCTAGTTGCAAATCAAAATCAAACAAGACCCCCTGCTAACAGACCATTTCAGCCCTATAATCCCAATGCTACATCTGCCTCTAAAGCCATAGTGCCAGTGTAAAACAACATAGCTCAAGAGTATGATTAGTGTTTCCCATGCAATGAACCTCAAAAACAGTCTATGCGTTTCAACGATGCCTTAAATCAAGCATTAATGGTGACAAATACTGGTGTGGAGGGTGAAGGTAGTCAAGGAAATAACCAACAACAAGAAACATTCTAGCAGCAATCAGCTCCAAATGATACCACACTTGTAAACTGACAAGCAGAAGATTTTTGTGGCATGAATCAGACAGTCTCCCAAAGTGTTGTAGCCAACACAAGGTCAAAAAGGAGAAATTTGGGTGAAGAACAACCATTGGCTCCAAGTAATCCATAACCTCCTACTACACGAATTATTGGAAAACAAAATGCAGTTCCAAACATGCAAGGACTGCCTAAAACAGCTCCTAGGCCAACTCAAATGCCATTTTCTGCTGCCCATGTGTAAGGAATGAATGTGCAGGCCAAGGGACAACAGAGAGATGCTTCATCTCCATTCAACATCATTGATTAGATGAAAAAGACAAATTATAAACATATCCATGTGGGAATCACTATCCATCATGGGCCAAAGAGATTTGTTACAAGCTGCCATGAAGGACTGGTCAACTTCAAATCAGTAGGTCCAAATGCAAGAGAAGGTTCTCACAAATGCTGCCCAGCCTAAGGGGAATCATGGAGGATAGCAAGGTAAAATGTTGAAACCCCCTTCTTTCTATGTTTTCATTAATCAATGGAAACCAATTAGTACACAATTGCATGATTGATTTCGGGGCAAGTAGTTCAATAATGCCCAAGAAAATATATAATCACTTAGGGATTCAATATGAATTCATATCTAGAGGGGTAGTGCAATTGGATGGGATAGTAGTAACAACAGTTGGAGTGATTAAAAAATTGAGTCTTACTTTGCATGCATGCCCCAACGTTTGTTGTTTTACAAGATGTCTCGGTAATAGACCTTCCACCACTCTTTTCCCTATGCCTGTCAAGGGATTTCACAACCAAGATTGGACTTTACTTATCTGCTAATTAGACAAACATGTTGTTTAGGACAAGGTATTGGAACCAAGGCCACAATTAGATCTGAACCTATTGCAAACTTTCACATTGAGCCTCACACTCCAAGCCAAATCAATACCATTTGTTCAGCGTTTGATCAAGAGGATTATCCAAGCACTAATGAAGCTGACACCAAGGTTGGAAGTATCCCAGATTTGACTCTTGATGAATGGGTAAACAAGGTGCATGCTTTTGATTCTTATCAAGAAATAGAAAAATCTGAGCTAGGATTCTATTGCATGCATGAAGAAAATCAGCCTATTCCTAGCATCACCAAGCCAAACCACAAGGATGACAATGAGGTATGGTAGTTTTTTTTATGGATCAAGGAGTAGACAAGGTGTAGGAGGAGGAGCTATTCTTTTTTCACCTCAAGGAGTTAAGTATTATTTATCTTTTAGATTTCAGTTTGCATGCTCTAGTAACACTGTTGAATATGAAGCTTTGATACAAGGATTGCGTTGGTCAATCAAGAGAGGACTAAAGAACTTGCAAGTCCTTTGGTGACAGTGAGTTGATTGTTAAACAAGTTAAGGGGCAGCATTCTGTCAAGAATGATCTTCTCAAGTGCTACAAAAATAGGGTGTGGGACCTCATTAAAGATTTTGAGGGCTTTGGCATCAAATCCATTCCTAGAAAAGAGAACCAAGCTGCTAATAGGCTTGCAGTAGTTGGAGCAGCCTTTGATGTTGTTGAAAGCATCCAAAAAGACAAGGTACAACCAAACATCCATGTGATTGTAAGACCCTTAGTTCCAGAGAACAATGTAAGTTGGCAAGTGTTTGAAAGTGATCAATAAATCATCCATTTTTTTGCAAGAAGAGGCTGAGTTCTCAGCCAAAAATTAGGAAAAGTTTGGAACAGTAGTATGGTGACCAAGGGGTACAGCTGAAAACCAACAAACTACCAAAGGGACTTATTACTTTTGAGTCCATCTTCAATCCTAATGATCAGTTTAGGAAGGAGAAAGAAAACATCCAAGTCAAGGGAGAAGATTCAGTGTCCATCTTGGTGGAGGAAGGAAAATCACTGCAAATTGGTAAGATGACAACTAAACAAGAAAGGTATGAGTTCATACAACTTTGTCAAGAATTCCCTGATGTGTTTGCTTGGAGCTATGAAGATTTGAAGGGTTTCAATCCCAAGTTAGCTCAACATACTATTGAATTGGATCCAAGTACTAAGCCCATCAGGCAAAAACAAAGACCAGTCAATCCACACATGGAGCCTCTCATGAGAAAAGAATTGAATAAGTTGATAGAGTCAAGAATCATATTTCCTATCAAGCATTCTAGTTGGGTGTCCAACTTGGTTCTAGTTAGAAAGAAGAGTGGGGAAATCAGATTGTGTGTTGACTTCATAGATTGATAGAGCATTTTCTCTCAAGGATTATTTCCCACATCTTCCATAGAGCAGATTTACAAGTTGTTTCCGACTTGAGAGGTTTTAATTACTTGATGGCTATTCAGGGACAATAGATTATGGTTGAAAAATAAGATAAGTCAAGACAGCCTTTACAACCAAATGGGGAACTTATGAATACAGGAAAATGCATTAGGCTGTCCAATGCTAGGTACTTTCCAAAGGGACATGGACATGGCGTTAAGGATTTGATTCCCAAAAATGTGCTGAATATCTTGATGTTATCACTATTTTTTCAAAAAATGACAGCATTACCGTCTCTTTCATTTGAAAAGTGTTCCAAAGGGTAGAAGATTGATATCCTTGATCCTAAAAAGGGATTTTTCTAGCCCATGAAGGAAAGCTCATTGGCAACATGTCTCCAAAGAAGGTTAGCAATGATCCAAGAAAAAAGTTAAAAGCCATAAGAGCCAAACTACCATTTCTAAGCCACAAGAGGCCCTTCAAAATTTTTTGGGAGAATAATTTGTTGGAGGTTGGTCCAAATTTGTAGCCCTAGTCAAGCCTATACACAAAGTGTTTAAAAGAAACAGAATAGATAGCTTTCAAATGGACAGAGAAGAAAAGAAAGTTGACAGCAATCAAGAAGCCATCTCTTCAAGCCCCAACTCTCATAACCCAGATTCTCCAAGGATTTCATCTATATGCGTTGGGGGTGATGATACTATTTCTACAATTTTGGACAACAGAACAAAGCAATGATGAGCTTGCAATTTACTCTTTTCAAGCAAATCTGGGAGGACTATGCCATGAGCTATTCTTTCTTGTGAGAATCAGTGTTCTGCAGTCTCAAGCGCTTGCAGAAAATTCAAGCCTCTTCGTTCAAACCACAAGGTTCATTGTTGGTTTCTGTGGGAGTTTAAAAGAATTCTTCCTCAAAAAGACATGAATGAAAAGAGAGCAGGTTGGATACTCGTGTCAGGGAGTATGACATGAGTCAAGTCACTAAGTTGGTAGAGGAAGGAGGAAAATGGTTGTGTGGCAGTTGTCCTAAACAAAAACACAGGACGCATGCAATGAGAAGGAGGTTGTTTGCGTTCCAAGACAACCATGAGAAGGAAGCGACTAAAAAGGAAAATGATGGTGTCCTCACTCCTGCTGACCCAAAGAAATATGCACTTCCGAAGAAACATATTATTCCTCAAGCAGATGAAACAAGACCAAAAGAAGACACTTCAGATTATAGGCATCCCATATGCCCTTGGAGATAGTGTTTGTTCAGACAGGATTGTGAAATGGAGGTTGCTGAGATGCATGTACAAATCAGAGTCATAGGGTGTTAGAAGAGTTCCATGGTGGGATCAGATGTGTGGTCATTTTTCACAAGATTGATAGCTCTAAAGGATCATGAGCTGGCTATTATTGGCCCAAAGATTTTCATGATGTTATGACTGGATCAAGAGCGCAAGAATTGTGCATTCTCACGGGTAAGAGAGCTTAGCTGCCCTTCCATGATGCATCCAATTTTGGTTGAGATATCAAACAATTGGCTACTTTTTTGCACCAAGTAATAACACCTGCATCAAATTTAAACACATAACTAGAAGTATATTTTCTATCCAATACATCACCAACATGATCACAATAAAAAAAATCCATATAAGTTAGCATTTTCATTATTAGTATAATGCAACACATAATTTATTGTTCCTTTAATATATCTAAGAATCCTTTTTGTAAGATTCTAATGATCTCTATAAGGTTCCTGCATTAACCTAGAAGCAATTCCCACTGCATACGAAATATCTGGTCTTGTGATAGTTAGATTAATCAAATTACTAACTAACTATCTATATAAAGTAGGATCAAAATTTTCACATGTAGGTTTAGGATGAATTTTCAATCCAACTTCCATAGGATTAGAAATTGGTTTACAATCAATCATGTTAAACTTTTTCAGTACATTGGTTGCATAATGATCTTGAAAAACAACAATAGAATGTTTATATTGAAATACAACCACGCTAAGAAAATGATGTAAGAGACCAAATCTATCATTTCAAAGTATAGTTTCAATTTTTCTTTGATTTTATAAATTAGAGCAAGATTATTAATAGTCATAAGAAAATCATCAACATATATACAAATAATGATAATGTGTGATCCTTATTACTTAATGAATAGATCATTTCCAGAAGAACAATTAACAAATCCTAACTATTTAAAGAAAGAATTAATTTTCGCATACCAAGCTCTAGGAGCTTGCTTTAAACCATACAAGGATTTTTTTTCAATTTACAAACATAGTTTTCTTTACCAGTTTCTTCAAACCCTTTAGGTTGAGACATGTAAAGTTCTTATTTTAAATCACCATTCAAAAAAAATATTTTTCACATCCATTTGGTGGATTTCCCACCGAAATTGAGTGGCAATTGAAAATAAGGTCATAACAATACTCATTTTAGCTACAGGAAAAAATGTCTCAACATAATCAATACCAGGTTTCTAAGTGAAAACCCTAGGAACAAGTCTAGCTTTATGTTTTTCAAGACTACCATCATCATTATATTTTACTTTTGTATAACCACCTAGACCCTATAATACTTTTTTTTTCTGGAGGTGAAACCAACTCCCAAGTTTAATTTTGAATTAGAGCATTGTATTCAGCCTACATTGCATTTATCCACTTCTCATCTCGAGAAGCTTCTTCAAACTTTTACGGCTCAGGTTCATATAAGGTCATTAATGCATGGTAGGTATGATTTATTATGGTAATTTTCCTAATGTTAATAAGATTTTAACCTTTTAACATGTTGGTTGGATATTTTGTTACGCCAAAATATGAGGTTCAACCACAGTACATGGGATTAAATCCCTCCTCAAAGACAAGTGAGGCTGCTTGTTTATTACTAATCTAAAACACAACAAAAAATAATATGTACAATATTCACATTAATCTAACCATCGGGGTTGGGATAGAATCCCTAAATCCATATCCACGATAGGTAAAATATGTTGTTTTCCGAATTGGAATGGATCAGAAAAGAATACACAATGTAAAGGAAATGACGGGAACGTATTTTATTTCGAGCAAACACAAATCACGAAATAATCATATGAGTTCTATATAACAAATATAATGTAATGTTTGAAATGATTAAAATGATTAAGAATGCTAAACAAAGAATAGATTAAGATCCTGAACATAAGAACAATATCTTAAGAGAGATGAATCTCACAACACAAAGTTTGCAAAAATAGCATCGATTTCTATTCCTCAAATGATTAAAAGAAAACAAAAAGTTTTTCTTCTTCACAATAGTTCTCAATATTCCAAAAATCCCAACCCTTTGGAATGCATAAGCATCCCTTATTTATAATAAAAGGCGTTGAGAGAAAATATGATAAATCCTAGAAAATAGTCTTTTAAAAGAGAGTCCTATTTTGCTTGACTCTCACGCAGGAGACCAAGTCAAAATTTTCTTCCTATGTGACGAAACAAAAATAAAAATGACATGTCAATTCCAAGATTCAAATGACATGTCGCATTGTACTTATTTTGTATCATCATCTTTATCTTCTTCCAGTAAAGCTTGCTTGTCTCAAAATTCTTGGAATTTTTGGATTATACCTTGCATCTCATTCTCATCAGGCGCGGTGGAATGATCACTAAGAACTTCACATGTTTCCTGAGTATCACTAGCATTGCTAGGAATATTTTTCAATCTCCTATTGAGTTTCCTTAGGGTCTCCAAAGAATCTTTAATTTTTATAAACCTGTCAATGATTTCCATGCCGAATCCGTAAGTTGGTTCATGTTGAATTAATTCTTGGATCTATTTGTAAAGATCATCAATAGAAAGGATACCCAAGCTTTCAATCAACACTTTAGCACATATCTTGACTAGCTCTTCTTCTAATTCATTCTTACCATCGACCAATTGATCTCTTGATTCTCTCAATTTGCTGCAAGCTTCATTGAGAATCATTATTCTGAATCTGATGGCTTTAGTTAGTTGAAAATGTTTATCCCCATGTGGAATGATGCCTTCTTCGACCAAGATGTGAGATGGAACCTGTTTCAGCATTTGGAGAGCTTTGAAAGTCAACTCTAGGTTCCCACTTTCTGCTAAAAACTCATCATCCATTTTCTCTCCATCTTTCTTTATATCCTCTAAGGATTGGTAGACTTCCACAATATATTTGATGACTTCTTTTCCTTGCAGGAGAAACCTTTGGGTCCATTCATCGACTGCTCTCACCTTTTCATTGATCTTCTCATTCATGGGTATCAATGAGAAATCTAACCTGATAGGAGTAGAGGATGATGGTGTTGACTCAGGAGGCTTTGAGAGCTTGAGTAGCACTTCTATTAGCTGATGTACTTTCTCTTTTAACTCATCCCTATTTGCCTTAGTTTCCCTCATCTTCTTGCACAACACATTCATGGCATCTTGTGTGTCCTGATGGGCTCCCTCTGTTATTACTTTCCCTAGAGACACCCTTGTGATTTGATAATCTGTGACCATTATGTCATCCTTAGTTTTATCAGCTATGGGAGTAGCAATCTCTATAAATTTATGCCCTGAGGCATCCACTAAAACCCTTGAGACTATTTTGGGTTTCTTGGCTAACTTAGTGGGAGTGACCTTGAGGGAACTAAAATCAAAGGCTGGTGATGGAACAACTACCTTCCTCTTCCTCAGATTTTGATCTACCAACCACAGAGGTTTATTGGAAGAAGTTACTTCCATTGCAGGTGTTATGGTCACATCTTCAGGTGGAGGAGGATTGGCTCGTGGAGTGGTAACCACCATAAGTGCAGCTCTCATGGTAGTGGATTTAGGGAATAAAGGTGCAGCAGGAGGAGGCATGTCCATGGTTAGCTGGGGTCCATTAGGAAGAGGTGAGATGCCAGAGAAGATACTAGCCATGGCTAAGGAACTTGGTGAAGAAATCTGAGGCAAGGAAGGTTGAATGGGAGGAGGCAAGGATTTCAGAATTAGAGCTTGAGAAGCGGGGTGGAAGACTTCACTCTGATGAAATGTCTACCAAAGGAGGAATGAAAGGTTGAATAATTTCTTCTCTTGAAGGAATACTCCCTTGTTCTAGTTGTGGAGGTGAATAAAGAAGCTCAACTATTTATGGAAGAGTAGCCACTGGTGTAGTTACTTGGTATTTTCCCTTTCTTACAAATTTAACCTTCATTGGCCTTTTGGAATGGTTCTTATCCTTTTCCTTTTTTCTTTTGAGGGTCCCTCTTCCAAAGCATCTATCTTTGTAAAACTTCCTTCTTTATAACTCATTCCGCAAGAAATGAACTACACTTTAGTATGGGCAAGAATTTGAGTAGCTCTTCCCGTGAAAAAAGCTTTCTCAGCAATGGACAAATCAATGCCCTTGAATACATATTGATCTTCGTTTCAACCCATCATATGAGGTGTGAAGGACACTCTCGTTGTCTTTAATACCTTTCGGGATGTTAGATAAATCCATCATCTAGATTTCTTTAATTGTCAACCTACTGTTATCCTTTCTTGGGATGACAACTTCATCCCGAAGATCAACCAAAATATCTTCTATATTAGGAACATGTATATATAAAGTCCCGTATGACTTAAGGACTCCTCAGAAATCAAATCCATCTCTTTGCTTCATGTGCTTCTTCAACTTTTCCTAAAGCTCATGCACCACATTCTTATATTTGACCACCATTGAGCACGTGTACCTTCCAATGGAAATGGGAAAGGATACAACAACCTTGTGTTTGCTTTGTTCGAATTTGTGGAAATCCAACAACTGTCTTACCAACTCCATTAGGATTAGCTTATCACCTGGGAATCTAGGCAATCTGAAAGGATCACCTGGATACATGACCACCTGAAGGTATGTGAACTTCTTGAACTGTAAGAAGATGCATCCCCATTTTCATAATTCAGCCCATGCTTCATCAGAGACTCTTCTTTTCCTTAGATCAGCGTTCATCCTACAGATATTTTCATAAAAGAAAGCATCATTCACTCTTCTAAACTGATCTTTAGAACCTTTCATTGTCAGCTGAGGGAGGGTACCGATATATGTGTTATGTTACCCTATCTCCTTTTGCATCCAATCTTGGATAATTTCTCATGCTAGCTACTACATAGGTGACATAGGATTACATATAGAATTTGCCCATAGTCAAGATTGTCTTCATCTGGGAATAAATCTCATCACTTATGAGACTACTCCATTCGATCCCTTATTATTTCTTCTTCATAATAACCATAAATTGATACATCCATCCTTGGAAGTACCTTGACGTAGGGAGTCCAAATACTCAACTTAGCAAGGTGATGATGTCATTGATCTCAAGGATGAAATCACTCCTAGGGACAAACTTGGGAAACCTTGAGATGGATGGCTTGGCCTTGATCAATAATTTTCTATTCACATGCCTAATGTAGTCTTCTTGATCCTTGTCCTAGGATTTATGTTCTGACTTAAGATCTATGTCAACATATTCCTAAAAGTTGGGTAATATTAAGAGGTCATCAAAATAACCCTCATCCAACTTCACTATGACTTCTCTTGCTTGATTTTTCACTGAGCAAGAGTCTAAGTCATAATGGGAAGCACATGCCAAAATAAACTCAGGGCATTGAGCAGACATTGGGAATCCTGCTACAAGAGGGAGGCCACTATTGGTTATTGACTTCATCCAGGGACTCTGAGAAGAATCCTTGGTTCTATTCCAGAAATCCTCCATGTCAATGTTACCGAGTTCAGTATCTCAGATGTCATTATTACAATCTATGTAGGAGGGGGATTCCATATTACTATACTTGTATTTCATCTTCCCTGACCTTTCTGACATGTCTTTAGATGATCCAAGATCCGACATGAGAAATCCTGAAGAAAGAATGCATAGACAACTCCTATCTAAGGAATCAGACTTGGAAGCTTGCTAAGTAACCCCAAAGACCCACAAAACTATCCAGATTTTGAGACTTGTAAAGCACCTAATCAAACCCGACACACTTGAGAGAGTGTAAGAACTTAGGTCTTGTCAGAAACTTCACAAAACTCGACACACTGGTGAGAGTGTCAGAACTTAGTAGGTGTTGGACACTCTGCAAGACCCGACACACTACAGGAATAAGAAGATGTTGAGCACCTCATAATACCTGACACACTATGCAATAGGTTCTCGGATTATGTTGGATTTCTGACACTTGGAAAATCCCAAAACACTGCGGAACTTAGAGATTGTAAAACACCCTGCACAATGTCAAATAAAGGATTGGGTTTTTTTAGATGTCAAGAGATGTAATATTTCCACCATTTCAATAGTAGGACTTTGTATTCTTCTCCTTTCCTTTAAAACCCAAAAATTTATATTCCAAGGTATAGAATAGGAAAACACCCTAAGGGTGAACTCTTTAATCAATAATTTTAGTTGGAATACAACCCAAAAAGAAGAAGAAAACCTAAAACCCTAAACCTAGAAGAAAAGTAGGAAAGGAAGGATAATTTTACAAAGAAAATCACAAAAACATATTCAAAAAAACCTCACAAGCAGAGGGTAGAGAAAATACCTTCAGCAAATCCAAAAAATAATCAAAAATGAATCACGCAATTGAGCACGAAATCAAATGGGTTCAAAGGTTGAGAGAGCATGCATGAGAAAATCAACGCAACCAAAAGTACAATAGATACAAATGACGTGTAAATCAAACTATTTATAAAAACCCCTGCATTTATTATGCTTCACATGACACCTGTGCCAACTACCTGAAAACTCAGAGTTAATGCCATGTCATCATGCTTGGAGTGCTAGAAAATCTGATACAAAGGATTAGCTATCAATTCAGGTTTAGAGTTTCAAGAAACAAATGACATGAAATAGGAGATGTTTGGGTGTTTCGAGGTTCTAAAAACCTGAAAAAAAATGGACCTATCAGGTTTTGGGTTTCAGAAGTCAAGCGACATGTAGCATGCTTTTTACAAGTCATGTTCTGATGCTCATGAGTTCCGAAAACCTGAAATACTGGCTAGTTTTGGGTTTTGGGTTTTGGGAAACAATTTGCAAATAGCATGTAAAAAAAATGTCACCATGTTGTTGAAACCCAAAAACCAAAAAATCTCCTCTAAAGGGAATTTTAGGAGATTTTTTCAAAAAGTTTCTATGGTTATCTTAATTTTAGCTGGAATCACTAAAATGAGATAACAACTGGCTCTAGTTAGGGACTTTCTTGGTGACATCAAAGGAAGAGAACTCAAAATCTCTAGTTTTATCCATTAGGCTATGGAGTCTGGAAAAAGAAGAAAACCGAAAACAAACAAAGAAATAAATAAAACAAAAAGAAAAAACACGATAGAGAACAAAATATGTACAATGCAAGAGAGTATCTTACATTACTAATGGAAAAACTTCAGATGTTGACCACTGAAAGGTAGAGGGAGAAACTCTTCATTAAGGTATGATAGACAGAAGATATTTTCACCATTTAGCTGATGTATTTTGAAAGGATCTTTCCATAAAGAATCAAACTTTTTATGCATCCCTTTTGTTCTCTTCTCTTATCCCAGAGGAGTACTAGATCTCCAACTTGGAAATCACATTGCTTTGATTTCTTGTCAAATATTCTTTTGATTTTGATCTAATGGTCTATGATGTGATCCACAACCTTGCTCCATTTGTCTTCTAGCCTGGCTAGGTAAATTATCCTTTTCTTGATAGAACTTCAAAAAGTTTCATCCTCAATTGCTTTAGCTAACCGTAAGGCCGGCAATTCCATAGAGATAGGTATCTCAGCATTGATTCCATACAGCATCTGAAATGGAGACCTCCCAATAGCTCATTTAGGAGTAATTCGATCAGCCCAAAATGCATCATATAATGATTTTTGCCATGTCCTCTGATATATTCTCATCAACCAACTTTATGATTATGGTCACTAGATTTTTGTTGCTTGACCATTTCCTTCAAGGTAGTAATCAGATGAATGGGCCAACATGATCCAAAATACGTAACAAAATTCTATCAACTCATGGGATGAAAAATTGGAGGTGTTTTCAGCAACAATCTTGTGAGGCACGCCAAATCTAACAATTATATTTTCTTTGAGGAAGTTGCAGACAGCTTCAGAGGTTGCCTACTTGATGAATACAACTTCCACCCACTTGGTGAAATAGTCCATGGTAGTGAGCACTTAGTTGTATCCTGCACTGGAGGTAGGATTCAATACTCTAATGAAATCAATTCCCCACTAGCGAAAAGGTTCTTCAATGACCATAGGCTTCAGGGGAAGAGCTGCTAACTTAGGGTGACCAACAAAATGTTGACAAGATACACATTTGGATACCCATTCTGCTGAGTCTCAAAAGAGAGTAGGCCAATAGTACCTAGACTGTAGGATCTTATGAGCTATCATGGAGGAGGAGAAATTTCCTTTACATGCCAGATTATGGAAGGACTCTAGCAACCTCACCTGCTGTGACTTATCAACATAGTGCAAGAATACACCATCAATACCTTTCTTGTACATTCCATTATCCCATAGAATGTATCTTGTGGATCTTAACTTAACTATCCTCTTCTCCTTCTTGCTTAAATGCAGGGGGCATTCACCATAAATCATAAAGAAAGAAATATCTCTGTACCATTTGTCAGTTGTGCTAAAAAAAGCACCATGGGAAATTCCAAAGACGTATCTTTGGTTTTTTCACATTCTGTCTCAGCATTATTTTCTATAATCAATTGGCACAGGCCCCTTCCTCATACCAACTTGGTAGGTCTGACGTCCAAGTCATACTCTTGGAATTTAGCTATCCAATTACCCCATTGACTACCCAGCTCTTGTTGAGTCAAAATGGATTTAACTATAGTATTAGGAACGAGAACAAGGGTATGAGAACTGAGCATGCAATACCTGAAATGTTTCACTACTCTAACCACCGCATAAGCATGATTTTCAATTTGTGACATTTTCAATTCATGTTCTTTCAATGGGAAGCTCATGAAAGTGATGGGAGCTTCAATTCCTTCTTCATTTTCCTACATCGAGATGGCTGATACTGTATGAGTGGAATCATAGCTATATATGATGAAATCGTTTTTGAAGTTTGGACATACTAGGATGGGGGCATGTGCAATTTCCTTTTTGACTTCTTCATAAGCAATCTTCCCTTCAGTGCTCCATCAAAATGGAGTTTTCCCTTTCATCATCCAGAGGATATCCTTGGTTTTATCAGCAAAATCAGGTACAATAATTCTTAGGAAATTAACCTTTCTGAAAAAGGAGTGCACCCCAATTTTGCTTGTTGGTAGGGTAAGGCTTTGAATGGCCTTCACCTTCTCTAGGTCAATCTTGGTTCCTTCTATAGTCACAATATGACCGAGAAACTTTCCTTCTGTCACTCCAAATATGGACTTCTTAGGATGTAATGAAATCCCATGATGCTTGCACCTTAAGAGTACCTGTTCCAGGTGATCATAGTGATCACTTCATTTTTTAGATAAGACCATCAAGTCATACAAATACACAACTATGACCTTTCCCATTAAATCCCTGAAAGCTAAGTCCATAGCTCTTTGAAATGTGGCCCTAGCACTGTGTAGACACCAAATTTGTGTCTTACGACCCCTTGTGACCCGCATCTCACCTCGCAATCTAACCTCATCACCTAAACCTTACACAATTATTTATTAATTACCTTATAATTGATAAATCCACATCACCTTACCCGCCACCTCACTTTGCCACCTCATCATGACCTAGCCCTAACCCTAAACTAACCTAATTAAGACCTATGACTTGGTCTAGACTCACATCCATAACTAATGCCTCCTTACTCGCACCCAAAGCCGACCTTCTAGCCACTTGACCAAGCCCGCAACTGATCTCTCAGGAGAAAAGCAGGGAAGGTGGGCTATTTTACTAAAAATAGCCTACTTTTTCCTTACCGATGCCGGTTCCTACTCGACCGCCGTCGGTTACGTAACCGCCATCGGTTCCCTGTAAATGGGCTCCCCAAACCAAAACAACGGATCGGAATTTCATTTTTGGGAGATCAGTCAAAGGATTTCTGGATCAACAGAGAGCATTGCGAGTGAGGAACAGAGTCCAGATCTTCACTTGACAGAGCAGAGAAGAGTGGAAATACCAGAAGTGTTTACAACCAAGGAGATCAACTTGCATCTTTGTCAAAACCAGTAAGTCACATCTTGCATGTCCTCTGTTATAACATTTCTTATGCTCTGTGAATTTCAGTCCTCCTAAATCCGTCTCTGAATCTACTACCCAACGTGTCATTGCATCTAACTGTTATTCTTTTGCTTCTAATCATCCCATTTCCTAATATCATCCATAAACCAGCCTTACAAAACACCATAGCTACTAAGAAGATCCTAGAACCCACCGGTATCAGTTATCAGTAACCGGCATCGGCTATCAGTAACCGCCATCGGTTCCTCTGATCAAAACCAGAAAACCAGCCTTTCCCCTACCCAGTTCAACCTACAGGTCCTAGACCCAACCGACGGTGGGTTACTAGAAACCGGTATAGGTTACCCTGACTATAACCAGAAACCAGCTTTCTCCTACTAGTTTCAACCAAGTAATCTAATTGATATTTTGCAGTCTTTTGTGTTAATTCATATTAGCAGGGGAGCTGACCACCTTTGAAAGGAAGTTTTATATTTCCTGGGCCCAAGGCAGTTTCCTCATTTATTGTTTAATCAAATCTTGTGGTCTTGTGTTCTTATTTGCAGGTAGTCCTTCCAAGACAAAAAGGAGTTCTTCGCAATCAGCCTGATCTTTCTCTACGGTACGCGCACACCATCTCGACATTCTACAGGTATTCCTCCTAGCACCTAACTCTTATCTGTTTCTATAGGAACGAGTCATTCCGAGGGAAACATTTTGGCATGCCCGGTGGGACCCATTTTGGGTTTCTTTCTCTTGCTTATTTTCATTTTAGGAAGCATACTTGTCTGTTGCTGCTTTTGTTATATATTTCGTAAAGAATTTGTCTTGCTTTCCTAGTTTCGCATTAGTGAAATTCATCTCTCTTGCTTCATCGAACATAATTTTTGATTTGGGTTTAAAACACATGCATTGCATTCCTGCTTGTTGTTCTTCAATTCTAGTGAACATAGATTAAGTAACAGGTCGTACACGTGGGGGTGATATCCACAGTATTGACAAGAAATTAACCCTAGTTTCACTGCACAACACATACCGAATCACTTCACAATTAACACAACAGCTCAAACATCCCCCCTTTTTCCACGGTATTCCTCTGCCCGATTGAGGTAACCTTATAAGCCAAAACAAACTTGACATTTCCCCTAGGTCTTGTTGTTTAGGATTCTGACATCATCTTACGTCTAAAGGCATAAGCCCACAATAACTAAAATTAACCCTAGGATTAGTCTCTGGATTTGCGTGTGCATCTTGCTTGTTTTCAAATTCTATTTTCTCTGTCATACTTTGTCTTCTGTGATCAATAAGTTGACAAATATACTCAATGTTGCTAAAAATCAAATTAGCAGCCTTTTATATCTTCTTATCCTAGACTTTTGACACCAGCATCGGTTAACTGACCGACGTCATCTGCTCTCTGACCGACACCAGTTATTAAACCGATATCAGTTACTGTCTTCATCAGCCCCTGACAAACCAGCAACTTGCCAAATTCATCATTCTGAGGTTGTTTTTGTTCTTGATAGATTGAAACTTTCCTGTGTGTTCTTGTCCATGGTTGTCATCACTCAGAAGCAAGCCGCCGCCTTGGTTTCACATGCCTGCTCTGTGTCTTTGCCTGAATCACCCCCTTCACATTCTATAGGGAACCCTACGGACACTAGTGAGATCCCCCAAATTCCTGTAGGAGACAAGGACTTTGCCAAATTTCTAGATGCTAATCCCAGCGCTGTACAATACTATTTGTCTCATGCCCCTGACCGTACGCCTGATGGTCAGCTCCTTGTTGGCATGCCTATTAGTATAGCTGCTCATTTAGCTCCCACTCCTCCTGATAACACTGCCTTACTTCCTGCATCTCTAGCCCCGTCTCCCAATCCGACGGCTTCAGAGGTTCATACGACCCCGATTAGCTTTCCTTTGGTTAATATTGGACCCCACGTATCGTTACCACCAACTGCCCCTACCTCATCTCTCTTTCAGACCACTCCATTCATGACTTGCTCTCTGCCACCTATTCACACGAGCTTTCCTTCTCAAGCTCCGCCTACCTTTTCATTCCCATACACGTATCCAGTAACCTCAACACCTTATATGGGACATCCCTATTCTGTTGCTCCAACATACTCATCCTCCATACCTTATCAACACTTAGCCCCACCATTGTCCAGCGGAAGCCCTTGGTCCAACTTGCCTCCGTTTACCACAACCGCACCATCATCTCATCCAACCACAGATTTCATCAAACAAATGATGGACAAAATGCAAAATCTGGAGGCTTCGGTTTCGGGAAGTCGTAGCGCCTTGACATACGAACAAGTTTGTCGGGAGCCTATTCACCCTACTGTTCCCCTTCATTCATATCCTCCGCAATGGGAGTTGCCGAAATTTACTCGTTTTAATAGTAAAGAGGATCCTCAACAACACTTGCGATCATTTAGACATGCTTGTTATTTGATTGCCCATGATGACGCCTTGTTACTCCGCACCTTCCCCATGTCCTTATCAGGACCCGCCTTGGAGTGGTACAGTGCTTTAACCCAGCACTCGATCTTCTCTTTTAACCAACTAGCCCAATCTTTCTTGGATCATTTCTCCATTAACATTGCCAAGAAAGTATCTATCACCGACCTTTATGCCATCCGACAATTCGAAGACGAATCTATCGCAGATTTCGTGGGACGATGGCGCGGCCTTATCAACCAACTTACATATGCCTTGCCTCAAGCTGAACTTATCAAACTTTTCACGCGGGCATGTGCTAAGCACATTTCTCCTACTCTTCAAATTCAAACTTTCCGCACATTCGACGAGGCCTTTACCATGGCTCGGAAACTAGAAATTCGAGCCTTAGAAGAAGAGAAATTGCGGTTGCGTAACAAAAACCCCAATTTCCGAACTCCAGATTCTACCAACAAGCCAAACACCACCACTCCTCACGCGTCCACTTCTTCTAAATCAAAAGGAGCTGTCCACGCGGTGATGGTCAAATCCCAACCACCGTCTAATACCCCGCCAAAAACCACCTATAAGTACAAAGCCGAGCCCATCAATTACACTCCCTTGGGAGAAACTTATGGCATCATCCTGGAGAAATTGCTCAAATCTGGGGCTATCACCTTGCCCCCTGTTAAATCTCACTCTAGGTTTGACTCCACCCGCGCAATACCTTCCTAGTACAAAGAAAATGACTTTTGTAACTTTCACCGCGTAAAAGGACATAGTCATGAAAACTGCAAGATGTTGAAAAACATAGTGCAGGAAATGGTTGATGCGGGGGATATAGCCCTTGATAATCCTAACGCCCCTGCTAACCGAAATCTGAAAATTTTCAACAAGCCATTCCCGAATCACTCGTCCAACAGTAACGTAAACCAAGATATCTTAACCGAGGAGAGTGTTCATGAGATCCATGCAGTCTTCGATTCTCAGCCAAAAGCCTCTATTGAAAAAATTTTGAATCAAGCCTCTCCACCAACACAGGAGTCTGAACCTCCTTCACCACCATCAAGCCAAAGTGAAATCATTCCTTTACCCATAAAAGAGTTAACTGCTCCGGACTTCTCTTCTCATCGATGAGTCTTCTTACACCACATCCCTACAAGACTGTGAGCGGATGTTATCTAATTTATCTATTTCCCAAATGTCCCCTTCTACCACTCTTGCTGCACAAGAGGAAGGCTCGCCACTCCTTTTGACATCCTTAGACGAGAAATCTCTTACACTGACATCACCACATTCTTTAAACATGACAGATCCCCTCAAACACGCCCTCCTACCTATTAGTCCCTCATCGCCTAAATATTTTCAACGACCGGTTGACCTCTTAACATCTATTGATACAGTGCCTCATCTACCTCCTGTGTCACACCCACAGTGGACTGGAATCACAACCCGTCGTTCTTCCGTACAAAATTTCATATTCACACGTGAGGACTGTCATTCCACAGAAGATAGACAGGCCCTATGGGAACGTTTGAGTACCCCTTTTTCTACTCAAATGCAAATGACTGATCTTGATGTCTCCACCATATACCTGAAGTGTTTACAGAAGCTTAAAATGCCCCTGTTCTCACCTTCACCTCCCTCACCTCTACCAAATGCCCCGTCCACTTCTATCAACTTAACCAGATCTTCCCCTACGCTTGGGACCTCACCAATGCCCAGTCTAACGCACCCGCCTAAGCGACTCGATCTATCGAAAAATAAATCTGTCCCGCCACCTAGGAGACCAACTCAATCCGTGCCCCTATCACAATCAAAACCATCATTGTCATACCTACCTTCCATATTGGGACCCCATCCCTCTACCTTACATCAATATATCATACCTCCTGCGTTTTCTTCAAAACAACCTACGCCTTCCGCACCCATATAGAAATTCTAGGGTATAGCAACACCGTCACTCCGCGTATCCTGTCCACCTATCAACCCTAAACAAATTCCATCATCAAAAGATTTGTTTTCGGTCACTCCTATTTCCCCGTGGTTGTTTTCTGATACCACATCATCTGCGGCCTCATCATCCAACATAGCTTCTGCGCCAAAGAAATCACGTTTAGTAAAAACCACGTATCAACACCCCTCAGCTAAACCACCACCCGTGCGAACCAACCACGCCCAAACATTACCAAAACCCGCACAACCAATACCCTCATCCTCTTCCGATTTTGATCCACTCAAAGGATCTTACGCCAAAATCCTTGCTATGTTGGTGGAGAATACGACCATTTCCCTACCTCCACTTAGACCTTATGACCCGTCTAAACCCCGACCTATGGGTTACGATGAGTCTAAAATCTGTGCTTATCACTGCACACCAGGACATGATGTGGAGGGATGCAAAGCTCTAAAAACCATCCTTCGTCAGTGACCTCTCCCGGATAGAAAGATTAAGAAAGACAACTTACGAAGGGAGAGACCTTTAGTTTCCATTCCCTCTCCTATACCATATGTCCCCGCCTCACCAAGATCTATCATTATTACAACCCCACCTCTTGAAGACCATGAGTTATCCCAACCATCTTCCTCATCTCAGGTCTATGAGATTAATATGATTAGTGTCGCTACTCGAGGGCAGAAAAACAATGGGAAAGCAAAAGAAAACACACCTGCGGCATCTCTTTCTCCGTCAAACATCCCGATTGCACCACCACCTAAAGTGGTCATTCGCGGACCCGCCTATCCCATCTCTAATGGCATTGCCCACCGAAATATGATTAAACAGCTTCACCAATCGCCCGTAAAAATGACACTGTATGATCTCATTCAGACCTCTGAATCTCATCGACAAGCTCTCGTTGAGATCCTTCAAGGGATAGAGGTTTTATCTAATGAAACCCTGCCTGTCGCCTCCATTATAACACCCAATCACGTTGCTTCTCTCACCAAACAACCCACTGCCCCAACCACTTCTGTCTCTGTACAACAAGCTGCTGCAGTCAGTTTCTCCGAAGACGAAATTGTTGACTTTGGTACAGAAGATCCTGACCCTGCTCTTTTCATCTCAGCTTACATCCGGGACATTCGGGTACGTCGTGTTATGATTGACGGGGTTGCTAGCCTAAACATCATCTCTTCAAAAGCCTTCCAACAAATGAATATCCCTTCTAGTTGCATGTGTGCCAACCCCATCATGTTGCGGTCATTCAATGACGCTATTACTTCTACCTTAGGCACCGTGATCCTCAACATTCAGGTAGGACCACGTACTTTACCCGAACTCTTCTATGTCTTGGAGGGAGAGTTCCAATATAATATATTGCTGGGTTGTCCTTGGATCCGAGCCATAGGATGCGTTCCCTCAACATTACATAGATGCATAAAATTTGAGTACGAGGGGAAGTCCTACACCATAAAAGCTGACCCTCCCCCCTTTAAAACCTGCAATATGTTATACCTCCCTAACGATGTGCTTATACCAATCAAGACACCCATACATTCAACCCAACCATCCTCTTCAAATGTACCTCAACCATCCACCTCAACCGCGCCTACGCCTTCAACTGATGAAACCACCATCGCAAAAACCACTTCCCTTCCCGCAGCTAACATTCCAACCTCCGACCCCTTAGTAGATGTTTTTCAGCTCCTTACGCTGGGGGAGTACCGCCTATATAACGTTAGTTCTTTCCCTACCCCGCAGGAGTATGGACAATTACATGCACATCCCACCTACGACCGTCGCGTGGGGGAGGTAATCTCTTACGGACCACCCCATTGCCGCACTAACCTAACGTATGGGGGTGTTGACGCATCCTCCATTACCCCTGAACCTCCTCTTGGTGTGGTTCCCTTCCAATCCGATTTTCAATACTTGACAAATCGTCATTTCGCCCTCACCTTCTTGACTCGCAGTGCGTGGAAAGGCTTTGGTTTTGGCCTTTACGAACAAGGCCGACATACACTCATTCCCGTGACTACCCGTAAACATAATGATTGCAGTGGTCTCGATTTTCCTGAAACACCTACACAGGAGACACCTCCTGTTAGCTGTATCCTAGAAGAAGAAGACGTCGCCCCTACCAAACCATCATCACCCACTTTGCCATCATCACCTGCAGAATCTATAGACCCAAAACCATCCCACCCAAAACCAACAAAAAAACAAAACCCACATAAAAAACCCCTACCCTACACCAAACCCTTCTCCCACCTCAAACTCAAACCCAACCCAACCCTACACCAAACCCTTCTCCACTCCTAACCCAACCCCCACACAAAACCTTCTCCACAACCAACCCACACCCACCCACAACCCAACCCAACCCCCACTCCCACCCACAACGCAACCCAAAAACCCAAAACAACCAACCCAACCCAACCCAAAAACCCACAACAACCAACCCAACCCAAAAACCCAAAACAACCAACCCAACCCAACCCCCACTCCCACCCACAACCCAACCCAAAAACCCACAACAACCAACCCAACCCAACCCCCACTCCCACCCACAACCCAACCCAAAAACCCACAACAACCAACCCAACCCAACCCCCACTCTCACCCACAACCCAACCCAAAAACCCAAAACAACCCACCGATGCCGGCCGATACATGACCGACGCCGGTCACCAACAACACTCCCTTTCCCTAAAATTGTGCGACCGATGCCGGTCGCTTTGTGACCGACATCGGTCACTGTCTTCTCCCGGAGCCGAACCCCCGCGTGGCCCCCAAAACCCATTTTTTACCTATTTTTACCCATCTACCCACCCAAATACCCTAAAAACTTACCCACCTACCCACCTTAGCCTATCTAGCCTATCTACCCTCTCCCTTTTTCAAATCATTTCCATTTTCTCATTATTTCCTAAAAAAGGTTAATTCCTACCCAAACCCCCAATTTAGCATAATACAACCAAATCACCAAATTAAAGAGTTTCGAATCTACCCGAACGACGACACGTCGTCGTGGTGGGATGGGTGGTGGCGGTCCAGCTGGTCTAGCCCCTCCAGTTCCTCCTGCCTGTGCCATGGCTCCAATCCTAATCTGCTGGGTCCCTGGCCAATCAACTGCTGCCTCCTCCTTAATCGGGCCCACTATCAACTCTCTCCACCAATACAATAGCTCCACCTCACTCAATCAAGCCTCTAATCCCAACTCTCCACGTCAGACAAGTCGATTTGGTTTGCAAATAACAAAAGTGACAATAATAAGCCGTATTTTTCTTTTTATAGGTTTTTCGCCTTTCACCGATATCGGTTTCATTTTGCCCTAAGGAACCGGTATCGGTCCCTTAACCGATATCAGTCATGCAGAATCGACATCGGTTCTCTACCCAACTTTCACCCCATTCTTTACCCTTATTTACTCCTTGCCTCTTTTTCACCAATATCGCCTCTATCCACCTTTGCTGCACACCATTTGTTCACTTGTTCAGCCTGACCTAAGGCATCAACCTACCTATTCGGCCCAACCCAAGGCCTCGCCCTACCCATTTGGCCCGACCCCAGGCCTCGCCCTCACTATTCGGCCCGACCTAAGGCCTCGCCCTACCTATTCGGCCCAACCCAAGGCCTCGCCCTACCCATTTGGCCCGACCCAAGGCCTCAACCTACCAATTCGACTTGACCCAAGGCCTCGCCCTACCAATTTGGCCCGACCCAAGGCCTCGCCCTACCAATTTGGTCTGACCTACGGCCTCAACCTACCTATTCGGCCCGCCCTAAGGCCTCAACCTACCTATTTGGCCTGACCTAAGGCCTCGCCCTACCCCTTTGGCCCGACCCAAGGCCTCGCCCTACCAATTTGGCCTAACCCAAGGCCTCAACCTACCAATTGGCCCGACCCAAGGCCTCGCCCTCAGTATTTGGCCCGACCCAAGGCCTCCCTTTACCCTTCTGGCCCGACCCAAGGCTGCAACCCAACAACTTGGCCCGACCCACGACCGCACCACTTCCATCCCTTACCCAAAATCAACACCATACACTTTTATCCACCCATCCGGTAGTTTTTTGTTCAATCGATCTCACCTGTTCGTGTTTTAGCATGATTAGGGTCCTTGACTTGATCTGTTGACCAACTTTACCCAGACCTAGACCGTGACGTTTATCTCAACCAAACCAACCTTTTGGTACTGCCGAACATGCCTAAACGTTCCTATACCTTACCTGTTATATACCCTAGGGCTACTTCCTATGCCTTGGATACCAAGATTATATCACCCTTGTTTGGATAAACTATCGACCTTTGCCTCTGCACTGCTGGTTTGCTCGTCAAATCATGTACCCTAGTCGTACTATGGCATTTCAATATGCGTCTGCTTCCTTGAACCTACCCCACCATCTTACCATCCCCTCTACCCCATTTACCCGTTATCAACCCTATCCCTGATTTCTCGTTCACTCAATCTGTGATAGATTTGAGGGGGATTACCTATACCCTTAACAGGAGTAACCACTTCATATTATTGTTCGTGTAGCTTTACAAAACAAGCTACACGACAATAAGGGGCTAATGTAGACACCAAATTTGTGTCTTACGACCCCTTGTGACCCGCATCTCACCTCGCAATCTAACCTCATCACCTAAACCTTACACAGTTATTTATTAATTACCTTATAATTGATAAATCCACATCACCTTACCCGCCACCTCAGTTTACCACCTCATCATGACCTAGCCCTAACCCTAAACTAACCTAATTAAGACCCGTGACTTGGTCTAGACTCACATCCATAACTAATGCCTCCTTACTCGCACCCAAAGCCGACCTTCTAGCCACTTGACCAAGCCCACAACTGATCTCTCGGGAGAAAAGCAGGGAAGGTGGGCTATTTTACTAAAAATAGTCTACTTTTTCCTTACCGATGCCGGTTCCTACTCGACCGCCATCGGTTCCCTGTAAATGGGCTCCCCAAACCAAAACAACGGATCGGAATTTCATTTTTGGAGATCATTCAAAAGATTTCTGGATCAATAGAGAGCATTGCGAGTGAGGAACAGAGTCGAGATCTTCACTTGACAGAGCAGTTGCGAGTGGAAATACCAGAATTGTTTACAATCTAGGAGATCAACTTGCATCTTTGTCAAAACCAGTAAGTCACATCTTACATGTCCTCTGTTATAACATTTCTTATGCTCTGTGAATTTCAGTCCTCCTAAATCCGTCTCTAAATCTACTACCCAACGTGTCATTGCATCTAATTGTTATTCTTTTGCTTCTAATCATCCCATTTCCTAATATCATCCGTAAACCAGCCTTACAAAACACCATAGCTACTAAGAAGATCCTAGAACCCACCGGTATCGGTTATCAGTAACCGGCATCGGCTATTAGTAACCGCCATCGGTTCCTCTGATCAAAACCAGAAAACCAGCCTTTCCCCTACCCAGTTCAACCTACAGGTCCTAGACCCAACCGACGGTGGTTACCAGAAACCGGTATCGGTTACCTTGACTATAACCAGAAACTAGCCTTCTCCTACTAGTTTCAACCAAGTAATCTAATTGATATTTTGTAGTATTTTGTGTTAATTCATATTAGCAGGGGAAATGACCACCTTCGAAAGGAAATTTTATATTTCCTGGGCCCAAGGCAGTTTCCTCATTTATTGTTTAATCAAATCTTGTGGTCTTGTGTTCTTATTTGCAGGTAGTCCTTCCAAGACAAAAATGAGTTCTTCGCAATCAGCCTGATCTTTCTCTACGGTACGCGCACACCATCTCGACATTCTACAGGTATTCCTCCTAGCCCCTAACCTCATCTGTTTCTATAGGAACGAGTCATTCCGCGGGAAACACACTGATCAAACTAAAAGGCATCCTTCTGTAAGAAAAGGTTCCCCATGGAGTGGTGAACGTTGTTTTATGTTGATCTTCATCAGCTACCTCAACCTGATTATATCCTAAAAATCCGTCAAGCATGGATAACATTTCTACCCCAGTGACTTTCTGTAATACCTAGTCAATGATGGGAAACAGATAATTATCCTTTAATGAATACTGGTTGATATTTTGGAAGTCAACAAAAATCTAGATTTCAGTGTTCTTCTTTCTCACAGGAACAATGTTTGCAACCAAGGTGGAATGATGGATTAGAAAGATAATCCTTGCATCTAACATTTTCTAAATTTTTGCAAGAATAGTCCCTGAGATCTTGGGGTTGTAATGTCTTTGCTTCTGCCTGTGGGGTTTATCTTCAGGCTTCAAGGGAATGCTATGTTGCACATCCTTGGGCTTGAAAGACTTTAGATCCATGTATGACCACGCTAGGACATCCATGTATCTCTTTAAGAGTGAAGAGAATCTTTCTTTTTCCTCCAGTGAATAGCATTTATCGATGTTTACCATCCGTGGTTGATCAACGGAACCCAGGTTAACTTGATCTACCTTTGATGAGGAAGCACCTTCAGCTTGCCTTTTATCTTGAATACACAGGTCATGCTTGTCAAACAAACCTTCTAGAGAAACCAATCCTTTGGGAATCTTATTGGCTTTTAGCTAAATGAACTCACCATCAATCTCTTGATATGAACTTGAAATGGATTCTTGGAAAGCTGATTCTGATCCTTTGAAATATAGTTCACTAAAATTGTCATCTTTTTCAAGGAAAGACAGAACCTGTTGATCATCATTGAATACTTTCCAATGTGCTAAATTATCTGGAACACTAGGATGGTACACAATCTCGATGGTGGACATGTCTTGTTTGAATTGTGGATGAGGAAGGAGAAGAGATGTAGACATGGCCAACAAATCAACTTTTTTGTTATAATCCCTCAAAACTACCTTGATAGAAAAAACATCAAAGCATTCTATGTTGTCCCATACTTTGTTCCTATAATGCTTTAGGCGATCATTTTTCACTTGATAAAACCCTTTCACTTGATTTACAATGAACTTCGCATCTCCTTGCACTTTGAGGTTTTGGATTCCTTTTTGTCTTGCCATTTCTAATCCTAATAGCAAAGCTTCATAGTCAGCTGTGTTATTAGTATTATCAAACTGCAACTTGAAAGAAAAGGGAAAGATCTCGAAATCCAGAGATATAAGAACTATGCCATCACTTGATCTAGTAGTTGAATAGCTCCCGTAAAACTTGAGGGTCCAAATACCATTAGGATTTTCTTCCTTAACATTTATAGCTGGTACCTTTGATGTCATGAAATAATTCCCTAAGCCAACATCTTTGAAAAGGATTTGAGCCTTGGGGTCATCAGACTTAGTGACTAAATAATTCACTTGAGGCTCAGGATGGAGAATACGAAGAACTCCATTAACTAGAATTTTAGCCTTGGTCTAGTCCATATTAATCTCCCCTCTGAAATCTTTACAAAAAATTATTCCTAAGAGAATACCGTAAGCAGCTGGGATACCAACGACCAGAATGGTAATTTTTACTCTCTTCTTCGATAATGCGACAAATACAAATTATGCATCCTTGATTTGACCAATCAAAGGAACTTGCTTGGTTTCCATGGAATAACACCGTCCATATGATTTAGTTAAAGTAATCCCAAGGGCATGGGCTAATTTTACCAGCATCATGTTATCCAAAGCTCCTGAGTCAATTATGTAATTGCTGAGTTTGAACCTATTTATAAGTAAAGACAAGTAAAATCGTTTGATCTTTCCTGAAGAAGAAATAGAGGTCATATTGGTCTTAGGAGAAGGCTGAGTAGGACTTGAAAAAATTCCTTTTGATGATGAAGGGACAACAACCTTGCTTCTAATGAATTTGGAAAGCTTTTTAAATTTCTCAAGATTTGACTGAAGATATTCTACTTCTGACATTTGGATCTTAGTTCTTTTTGCATGGTCAATAATGTCAAAATTAGTATATGAAGGAATGATGGTAGGCTTAGTTTTGGTTATATTGGTTTGAGCTGAGATACTGGTCTTGGGAGTAGGAGAAGGAGAATAAGAAGAAGTTGTTACCTTTTTGGTTGTCTCCCTTTCAGTTTGTGCTTAGATAGGAGAGCCTCTCTTGGCCATGACCATGGGAGCTTCTTTATTCTTCTCCTTAGAGCCTTTAACTAGTTTTCTAGGATTCTGAGATTGGGATTGAGTAAAGATCATAAATGACTAACCATCATGTTCACATCTATCTTCTTCGTATTCCAAATACCAAATGCTGGAGTCACCATTTGAATCATCATAGGACTCATCATCGTATCCTGAAGCTTCAAAAGCTTCGTGAGAATCTTGTTCTTCTAGTTCTTCCTCTTCTTCGACTATCTGTACTATAGCATTAATAGGTGGGGCTTCAATAGCTAGTCTCAGTTGAGCAGCAATCAACCGCAATCTATCTCTTATGGAAGTGCCATTAGTATTATTAAAATTCCATCTAGGAATATCCCGATATGGAACGTTGCTCACCTGTTGAGACATTTACTTTTTCAAAGTGATCAAGTTGTTAGCCATCTTTTGAATCATTGGATCAGTAGTACTTTGAGAAGAACTCTGATTTTTAGGCTTAGATCATTATTTTTTGATCTTTCCAGCCAGAATAAGATCATCTTCAATTTCAATGGCCGTAGCTTGAGTGGTGGCAAAATCGGGGATAACAAATCTTCTTAACAAGAAGCTCACATTCAGAGGTTGAGCGTTGATGAAGAAACATTTCTGATTCTCAAGAGTAAGAACAGTGCGATCTGGAATCTTGTGAATCAGCTTGTTGAATTTGGCTATGAAGTACCACATGGGTTCATAAGATTCCTTCTTCATGTGGGTAAGATGTGTTAACAAGGCATGAGAATCTTCAGCTAGTTTAAACCTTGCTTCAAATACAAATCTCATGGTAGCCTAGTTGGTAATGCATGCATTTGGGAGATGATAAAACCATTCTGCTGCTACGCCATGCAATATTTCAATGAAGAGTCAAACAAAGACATCTTCGTCAGCAACCCCAAGAACACCGCATACAACAAATAATGAGGCAATGTGTTCATCAGGATGTTGTTTCCCATCACTATTGAACTTAGGAATATTCTTCCGTGATCCATGAGGTAGGTCATGCAATGGTGGAGTAAGGGAAAGAGGACCAATAGTTTTACCCCAAGGCATAAGTTGTGCTGCCATTATTCTAAATGAAGTGTGAATAAGAATCTAAATATCTGGAAAGAATAATGCACAACAAGTTATAGATACTTCTTGTTCTTGAGGAATCTGATTCCTTCAGATGGGTGAAGAACTTCTTACCTGGTTAGATGCAACACTATTGGGTGAAATCCTGAAATTATGTTGTTAAAGTAGATCAAAAAATGGATCAGTTTCACCCTTGGCTCGGCTTAACCGAGTGAAGATCTTCCTGGCCAACTTGAACTTGAAAATGGATCTTCTTGAAAATAAGGCAAATACGGAGTTGCCATGCACCAAAAGGATAATCTTAGTATTATCAATCTATATATTCCCCAGCGGAGTCACCAAAAACTGTTGGTTAGATATTTTGTCATGCCAAAATATGAGGTTAACCATAGTACATGGGATTAAATCCCTCCTCAAAGATAGGTGAGGCTACCTTTTTATTACTAATCTAAAACACAACAAAAATAATATTTATAGTATTCACATTACTATAACCATTGGGGATGGGATAGAATCCCAAAATCCATATCCACGATAGGTAAAAGATGTTGTTGTTTTCCGAAATGGAAAAGATCAGAAAAGAACACACAATGGAAAAAAAATGATGGGAACATATTTTCTTTCGAGAAAACACAGATCATGAAATAATCATATGAGTTCTAGATAACAAATATAATGTAATGTTTGAAATGATTAAAATGATTGAGAATGCTAAACAAAGAATAGCTTAAGATCATGAACATAAGAATAATATCTTAAGAGAGATGAATCTCACAACACAAATTTTGCAAAAATAACATCGATTTCTATTCCTAAAATGATTAAAAGAAAACAAAAAGTTTTTCTTCTTCACAATAGTTCTCAATATTCCAAAAATCCCAACCCTTTGGATTGCATAAGCATCCCTTATTTATAATAAAAGGCGTTGAGAGAAAATATGATAAATCCTAGAAAATAGTCTTTTAAAAGAGAGTCCTATTTTTCTTGACTCTCACGTAGGAGACCAATTCAAATTTTTCTTCCTATGTGACGAAACAAAAATGAAATAGACATGTCGATTCTAAGATTCAAATGACATGTCACATTGTGCTTATTATGTATCATCATCTTTATCTTCTTCTAACAAAGCCTGCTTGTCCTGAAATTCTTGGAATTTTTAGATTATACCCTGCATCTCATTCTCATCAAGCATGGTGGAATGATCACTTATAACTTCACATGTTTCGTGAGTATCACTAGCATTTCCAGAAATAATTTTTCAATCTCTTGTTGAGTTTCCTTAGGGTCTCTAAAGAATTTTCAATTTTTACAAACTTGTAAATGATTTCCATGTCGAATCCATAAGTTGGTTCATGATGAATTGATTCTTAGATTTGTTTTTAAATATCATCAAAAGGAATGATACCCGATCTTTCACTCAACACTTTAGCACAGATCTTGACCAACTCTTCTTCTAAGTCATTCTTACCATCGACCAATTGATATCTTGATTCTCTCAATTTGCTACAAGCTTCATTGAGAATCTTTATTCTGAATCTGATGGCTTTTGTTAGCTGAAAATGTTTATCCTCATGTGGAATGATGCCTTCTTTGACCAAGATGTGGGATGGAACCTGTTTCAGCATTTGGAGAGCTTTGAAAGTCAACTCTAGGTTCCCAATTTTTGCTGAAAAATCATCATCCATTTTCTCTCCATCTTTTTTTATATCCTCTAAGGATTGGTAGAATTCAACAGTATCTTTGATGACTTCATTTCCTTGTAGGAGCAGCCTTTGGGTCCATTCATCAACCTATCTCCCCTTTTCATTGATCTTCTCAATCATGGGTACCGATGAGAAATCAAACCCGATAGGAGTAGAGGATGATGGTGTTGACTGAAGAGGCTTTGAGAGCCTGAGTAGCACTTCTGTTAGCTTTTGTACTTTCTCTTTTAACTCATCTTTTTTTCCCTTAGTTTCCCTCAGCTTTTAGCACAACACATTCATGGCATCTTGTGCATCCTGCTGGGCTCCCTCTGTTGTTACTTTCCCTAGAGCCAACCTTATGATTTGATAATCTATGACCATTATGTCATCCTTAGTTTTATCAGATATGGGAGTAGAAATCTCTGTAAATTTATGCCCTGAGGCATCCATTGAAACCCTTGAGACTATTTTGGGTTTCTAGGCTAACTTAGTGGGAGTGACATTGAGGGAACTGAAATCAAAGGCTGGTAATGGAGGAACTACCTTCCTCTTCCTCAAAGTTTGATCTATAAACCACTGAGGCGTATTGGAAGAAGTTGCTTCCATTGTAGGTGTTATGGTCACATATTCAGGTGGAGGATGATTATATTGTGGAGTGGTAACCACTATAATTGTAGCGCCCATGGTAGTGGATTCAGGGAATAAAGGTGCAGTAGGAGGAGGCATGTCCACGGTTAACTGGGGTCTAGTGGAAAGAGGTGAGAGGCTAAAGAAGATACTAGCCATGGATGATGAACTTGGTGAAGAAATCTAAGACAAGGAAGGTTGAATGGGAGGAGGAAATGATTCCAAAATTAGAGCTTGAGAAGTAGGAGGAAAACTTACCTTTGATGAACTATCTACCAAAGGAGGAATGGAAGGTTGAATAATTTCTTCTCTTGAAGGAAGATTCCCTTGTTTTGGTTGTGGAGATGAATCAAGAAGCTCAACTGTTTTTGGAAGAGTAGCCACTGGTGTAGTTACTTGGTCTTCTCCCTTTCTTACAAATTTAACCTTCATTGGCCTTTTCGAATAGTTCTTATCCTTCTCCTTTTTTCCTTTTGAGGGTCCCTCTTCCAAATCATCTAGCTTTGCAAAAATCCCTTCTTTATAACTCATTCCCCAAGAAATGAGCCACACCTTAGTATGGGCAAGAATTTGAGTAGCTCTTCCTATGATTGAAGATTTCTCAGCAATGGACCAATCAATGGCTGTGAATACATATTGATCTTAATTCAACCCATCATACGAGGCATCAAGGACATTCTAATTATCTTTAATACCTTTTGGGATGTTAGATAAATCCATCATATGGATTTCTTCAATTGTCAACCTGGTATTATCCTTTCTTCGGATGGCAACTTCATCCCAAATATCAACCCAAATATCTTATAAGTTTAGAACATATAGATATAAAGTCCCGTATGACTTAAGGACTCCTCAGAAATCAAATCCATCTCTTTGCTTCATGTGCTTCTTCAACTTGTCTTGAAGCTCATGCACCACATTCTTATATTTGACCACCATTGAACACATGTACCTTCCAATGGAAATGGGAAAGGATACAACAGCCTTGTGTTTGCTTTGTTGGAATTTGCAGAAATTCAGTAACTATCCTACCAAC
Organism: Taxus chinensis; assembly: GCA_019776745.2. Classification (NCBI taxonomy): domain Eukaryota; kingdom Viridiplantae; phylum Streptophyta; class Pinopsida; order Cupressales; family Taxaceae; genus Taxus; species Taxus chinensis. The sequence goes on along the minus strand of CM034146.1, from coordinate 884,343,051 downwards.
TCCATTAGGACCAGCTTATCACTTGGGAATCTGGGAAATATGAAATGATCACCTGGATACATGACCTCGTGAAGCTATGTGAACTTCTTGAACTGCAAGAAGATGCATCCCCATTTTGATACTTCAGCCCATGCTTCATCAAAGACTCTTCTTTTCCTTAGATTAGGGTTCATTCTATAGATATTTTCATAAAAGAAAGCATCATTCACTCTTCTGAACTAATCTTGGGAACCTTTCATTGTCAGCTAAAGGAGGTACCGATATATGTGTTTTGTTACCCTATCTCCTTTTGCATCCAATCATGGATAATTTCTCATGCTAGCTGTGACATAGGTGACATATGATGACATATATAATTTTCCCATAGTCAAGACTATCATCATCTGGGAATCAATCTCATCACTTATGAGACTGCTCCAATCAATCCATTATTCATTCTTCTTCATAATAACCATGAATTGATACATCCATCCTTGGAAGTCCCTTGACTCAGGAAGTCCAAATACTTGACTTAGCAAGGTGATGATGTCACTAATCTCAAGGATGAAATCACTCCTGGGGAAAAACTTGGGAAACCTTGAGATGACCGGCTTGGCCTTGATCAAGAATTTTCTATTCACATGCCTGATGCAGTCTTCTTGATCCTTATCCCGGACTTTCTGTTTTGACTTAAGATCTACGTCAATAAATTCCTAAAAGTTGGGTAATCTTAAGAGGTCATCAAAATAACCCCCATCCAACTTCACTATGACTTCTCTTGCTTGATTTTTCACTGAGTGAGTCTGATTCATAATGGGAAGAACAGGCCAAAATAAAATCAGGGCATTGAGCAGAAATTGGGAATCTTGCTGCAAAAGGGAGGCCACTATTGGTTATTGACTTCATCCAAAGACTCTGAGAATAATCCTTGGTTGTGTTCCAGAAATCCTCCATGTCAATGTTACCGAGTTTAGTATCTCGGATGTCATAATTGTAATATATGTATGAGGGGGATTCCATCTTCCAATACTTGTATTTCATCTTCCCTTACTTGTATGACTTGTCTTTAGATGATCTAGGATCCGACATGAGAAATCCTAAATAAAGAATGCCTAGACAACTACTATCTGAGCAATTAGACTTGGAAGCTTACTAAGCAACCCCATAGACCCACCACACTATCCAAATTTTTAGACTTGTAAAGCACCTAATGAAACCTGACACACTGGAGAGTGTCAGAACTTAGGTATTATCAGACACTTCAAAAAACCTGACACACTAGAGAGAGTGTCAGAACTTAGTCAGTGTTGGACACTTTGCAAGACTCGACACACTGTGGGAATCAGAAGATGTTGAGAACCTCGCAAGACCCGACACACTATGAAATAGGATGTTGAATGATGTTGGATTTTTGACACTTGGAAAATCCTGAAACACTGTGGAACTTGGAGATTGTAAAACACCCTGCAAAACCTGAAATAAGGGATCAAGTTTTTTGAGATGTTAAGACATGTAATCTTTCCACCATTTCAATAGTAGGACTTTGTATTCTTCTCCTTTTCTTTAAAACAAAAAAAGGTATATTCCAATGTATAGAATAGGAAAACACCCTAAGGGTGAACTCTTTAATCAATAATTTCAATTGGAATACAACCCAAAATGAAGAAGAAAACCTAAAACCCTAAACCTAGAAGAAAATTAGGAAAGGAAGGAGAACACCACAAAGAACATCACAAAAACATATTCAACAAACCTCACAAGTAGAGGGTAGAGAAAATACCTTCAGTAAATCTAAAAAATGATCAAAAATGAATCACGTAATCGAGCACGAAATCAAACCAGGTTCGAAGGTTGAGAGAGCATGCACGAGAAAATCCACGCAACCAAAAGTACAATAGATAAAAATGACATGTAAATCCAACTATTTATAAAAACCCCTACATTTATTACACTTCACATGACATGTGTGCCAACTACCTGACAACTCAGAGTTAATGCCATGTCATCATGCTTGGAGTGCCCAAAAACTTGATACAAAGGATTAGTTATCAATTCGGGTTTCGAGTTTCGGGAAACAGATGGCATGAAACATGAGATGTTCGGGTATTCTGAGGTTATGAAAACCTGACACAAAGGGACATATCAGGTTTTGGGTTTTGGAAGTCATGCGACATGTAGAATGCTTTTTGCAAGTCTTGTCCCATGCTCATGAGTTCCGAAAACCTGAAATACTAGCTAGTTTTGGGTTTCAGGAAACAATTTTCATATAGCATGTAAAAAACATGTCGTCATGTTGTTGAAACCTGAAAACCTGAAAATCTCCTCAAAAGGGAATTTTAGGAGATTTTTCTGAAAAATTTCTATGGTTATCTTAATTTTAGCTAGAATCACTAAAACAAGATAACATAACATAGATTGAACCCTATTTAATTTCTTAGATAGGAAGATAGGAGTTTTAGAAACATCTATAACATCAAACACCATCATGACAATTTACTAAATTAGAATCAAAACCATCATTTAGAAGCATTTAATGAAGTAACTTCAAGAGAAGAAGAAAACACATGTAAACCTTTCACTATATTATATCTAGACATTTCATATAAGATTCAACAATTAAGATGTAATAACATTTCATGCCTTAGTTTTGAATTATTCAAACTTTGAGATATAAAACAAGATGTAGAAGGGAAATAATCAAAACTATACAGACCATTTCTTTGAATTACTTCAAATATTATACTCTCATTACTATCCTTGATATACCAAGTATCCTTCATGCATGGATTCTAGTTGAGTCTATACCTCTTTCATATGTTTGATATTACCAATGTGTAGAAGGTACTCATCATTCACATTTCATAGAATCATAAAAAGAACCTCCTGCATTCATTACAAGAATTCATTCATGTTATCTACAGTTGTTTGATGACCAGTGGGAGCAACCTCAGATCCAGAAACAATTTTCTAGAGTTTCCTCACTATAAATTATGTTTTGAACCAAATGTTGTAGTCAGTTCCATTCAGGATTTGTGTTTTTTCAAGAAAGAAATAACTGGACATCATTATTTCCCTGACGTTGTAAGACAAAATTAGATACAATGTACAATATACCAAAAAGTACCAAAAAGTTAGATACATATTTATAAAATAAAATAAAATACTTTTAATAGAATTAGAACTAAATTTTATAGATCTAAAGAAAATATTTTATCATAACTAATTTTGTCACTACAATGCATACTAATTAACCTCCCATGATCAAAATAATAACTTGTAATATAAAGGTCTCTACATTGTACCCCAGACTTATATAAAAAATATTTTCAACCATATAGAAATGAAGAAGAAAACCTCTAAAAATGTAAAACAACTTCAAATTTATTTTTAAAAAAAATGTAGGAAAAGATCTGACAAGCTTAAATTTGATGTCTAAATGACTGTCATTATGAATTATTTTTAGTCTATCGTGACGATCATTTGACCGTCAAATTTAATGGAGCCAAAAATTACTGTGTATTTCCAAAATGTGAAATTCCATAATTTCTTCTTCTGTATAATATTAAGGAGGTTATATTTTAATACATTATAATAACCTATTATAATTTATTATGTAAAAAAATACACTTTAAAAAAGAGGTATATAGTTTATATAATGTAAATTAAAAACAACATATAGTCTATAAAAATTATAAACTATAGTATTATTTAAAAAACTTATAACCCTTATTAAAGGGAATTAAAAGACATAGACTCGGTTAAAATAATTTTACCAGGTGCAAGTAGATTTTTGAGAGTACAGATTAAGCTATATATTTTACAGAGGGGACAAGTAATTTCACCCGACCAATGAAATTAATTGAAATCCCTATTTTCATGAATCTTGTCTCCTCCCTTCATTTACTCTTAATTTTACCCTTCACACATTTGAAACTATGGAAATATTGAAAAATATTTCATATAATTCTTGTAACATAAAAACTTTATAACTTTTATGTGGCTATAATATCGATATTTAATAAATATTTACCACACTTCACATGGGCCACCAATAAACAAGTTTTTTTAAAAATTATCCATTTATACCTGAGATATTATCCCATTTTACTCTCCACTCTGACGCTTATATAAAATTAAACCTTGAAATAGGTTTATTTATATAGTTTTTATAAAATATCAGATATAAATGAATGGGGTTGCCCCGTTACATGGATAATATAAATGGTTAGGGACACATGTTAGGTTTAGGTTTGAATATTTATTTTTAAAAACTATAAAATTATAGTTATTTTGTTATACAAATATATTGTTTCACCGGATTCTTAGAAAATTAATAAAACAAATAAGGATAGTACGCCAAGGATGAATACCTGTTTGTGATGTCGGTTAAACATTATACACGCATTTTGATTTCCTGATCCAAGTTAAGTGTAAGAGATCCCTTTAGGCTAGGAGGAACTACCTGTAAATGTAAAACAATACCACCAGATAGAATTAAACAAAACAATGAGTGGATTGCCTAGCGGAAGCTATATCCAGGAAGTATGATGCTTCCTAAATAGAATGTCAATCCACTTTTATATAACAATATTAATGTTATTCAAAATATAAATGAAATAAATATATTATTAAAATTGAAATGATTTAGGTATCTCATACAAAACAATAAGAAAGGTCAAGTAAAAGGTGTTTGAGGTCAAAATGGGTCAGGGGATTGGCTGGTGTTAAGTTGTGGGTCTATTATAGGCTCTGGGTAAGGTCTAGTGAAGATTAAAAATGATTTTGAGTTGTTGGGAAATGGGTATGAGCTTGCTGGTCTCAACTATATTGTGAGACACAGTAACGAATTTTGATTGTGTGATCGATCCCGATTAGGCAGAATGACCAATGTCAGTTGGCTAATTAGCGTCAGTAGGGGTAATTAGTAAAAAACACGTAGAGTTATTTTTTTAGACTCTCTGTGATTGCATAGAGGTTGGAAATTGTGAGGGTGAGGTTGTAAAATGGCCTTGTAGGCTCAAATATGATTACAAGAGGGTGGAGGTAGGTGAAAGGGCTAGGTATGGGAAGGTGATAGGTTGGTAGGAGGAAGGGGGTGTACGGACGTAGAGAAAAATAAATTACTCAGATGAATAATAAATCTTACTAAAATAAAACAGAGATAAATGAAAAGATGATAGGTACTTACGAAAGAGTAGGTTTAGTGTAGGTGATGATGACGGTGATGGTAGAGATCCATAGAGGAGAGACATTGTGTTCTTGCCATGACAATTCAAACCTCTGTGCTTCTCTATGTGAATCCATGATTGTGAAGAAGATGATGAATGCCAATGGTTGTTAGTAGTGCTCCTGTATATTTTTCATTGCCTGAGTGCTTCAGAAATTTCAAGTGCTCCAAGTCTCTATTTGTATGAGATCCTAAATCAAATGACTAACCTAGGAAAAGGATTTTGGAAATGTATTTAAGCTAATAAGCAACAGTTAGGGGACTGGCATCGGTCAAGGCGGGAATATCTATGTTGGCAAAAAATAGCTAGATTGTTGCTATTTTTGGCATGATCTCCAACTATCTTCCGAGTCTTGAGTGGTGGATCCTGGAAATATAAGGAGTCTTTTTAGGTTTGTTAATAGGATTTAAGTCTAGGTTTATACTAAGTCCTAGTTGGTTAGGATAAGCTTAGAATTGGTGTTAGGTCATTAATGAGGTTTGAGTGGGTCATTTTAGTGAGGTGGCTAGGTGAGTTGGCTAGGGTGAGATGGTTAAGTGAGGATATTAATTAATATAATTAAGATAATTAGTTTAGTTAACATGTGCACTAGGGGATATGAATGGGTACTATATGGCTAATTTAATCAATGGGGTTTTAATGGAAGTATGACCGAATTTTGGTGTCTGCATTTACCCCCTTTTATCACGTAGCTTGTATTGGTAACCGATGCTAACAAAAACATGAATTGGTTTCCCCCAAATATAGGTGAGAGTGGGGTTTCCCCAAGTAGTGTTGAAGGAGATCCCCCTTAAACCAGTAGTTGATGAGGTGTGAGACAGAATTGGTGAGTGGTTTGATAAATGGGTAAGTGATGAAAGTGAAGGTAGCTGACTTGTAGGTAAGGGTATGGGAATTTTTTGTAATGGGTAATAGGAAAGGGTCATATTGGGTAATGGGTAATGATAATTGAATACAAACACAAATATAGATTGTGACATGGTACCAGGTTGAAGCGCTTACAAACTCTACATCGTCCAAGATCGATAGGTTTTTCCAAATAGAGTTAAAGTGATTCAGGTATCTAGGGTACATGATATGGTCTAGATACACAACTTAGGTTAGGTGTAATAACATTTAGGTATGATATGGTACACCAAATGTTTGGTTGGGATAAACAACATTGCAATAGGCAATGTAAGGTCATTATGTTAAACAACACGAGTAATGGCATCACAAGCTATAACGAGTACACAAGTTCAAAGGTAACAAAAAGGTATCTCAAGGTATTGTATATAAGTCATGACATGGGTAGGGCCGAGGTATAGATAAAATAATAAGTCATTAAACGTAATTAAGGAAATGTATGGGTAATTTAGGCTCATGGGTAGGGTGCAATGGGTGTTGGTAATGTCAAAAGGTATTCGACAGTAACGAGTTTTGTTCAAAATGGGAAAAAGGTAGATGAAATGGTAATGATAGGTGATCGATGCCGGTTATAAGGTTACCGATGTCGGTTTGGTATGACTGACATCAGTCATATTGGGTTAGGGTTATAAAGTTGAAATTCTGTATTTTACAGAATCATTGTTGTCTTTTGACTTTGAGAAAATGAAATAACAGAGTGACTTGTGCATTTTTCTTGAAGGAAATGAAAAGGCATTATACTTGTCTAGGGTGGAGGTTACTAAGTGGTGAGAGGAGCTAGGTAGAAGGTTTCATAAGAGTGGTTAGAGATGTGTGATTGGTGGAGGGATTCGAGCTATATTTTGGCATGGCAGAGGTGGGAGAGGGTTTGGGTAGACCACCAGCGCAGCGGAAAAATGTGCCACCACGTAGGTGACACACCGTGATAAGGTAGGGGCATCTTCTAACTTGTTATTTGTTAAAGTTTTGGTGAAAAATGAAGAAATTGGGATGGGGGGTTTTCATTTGGAAATGTAGGTTAAAGGTGGGTAAAATCAATATGGGGAAGGGAAAATGTACACTAAATGGGATAATAAATGAATATAAGGTAAATTAGGATGGATTGGGGTATGTAGAAGGGTATGTTGTGGTGAATTTTGGGTGAAATGTCTTACAGGGGATGAGTTTTGGTTCTGGGTTTCCATGATAGAGAACGACGTTAGTCTATGTTTTGTCGACATTGGTTACCTTTGGCTGGCATCAGCCAAGTCTTAAAAAACCAACACTTGTTTAAAGATAACCAATGACAGTCATGGAAAACATGTGATGGTCAAGGCGACCAATGCCAGTTATAGTATAAAGAAAAACATGGGTAAGAAGGGTTAGTGTGGAAGGAGAAAAAGGTGGGAAGAGGTAAATGAAGGGTGTATGTAGAGGGATGAGGGTAAAATGTGATTATGGCAGGATAAGATAGATAAGTAGGATAAATTATGTTAAGATGATGGGTCATGATTGTAAAGGGTAGTAGGATTGTACGTGAATTAGGTAAATGGGGTAAGCATGATTGATGTGGTTGGGTATGGTTTTAGGGTTAATGGGTAATTGGATGTAATCAAGCCTTAACAATGTTGTGGTTTGTTGGATGTAGGCTAGGGAGTAGTTGTAGATGTGGGACAAAGTACCACCTCTGTTAGTAGTGATGCAGTCTAGTGTGACTGTGGAGGAGTGGGAACATATGAAATTTTTTGGACTGATTGGGATTCGGTGCTATAGGTGTATATCTCAAGATGCTAGCTTGATGGTCGTACTCATAAACAAATGGGATTCGATGACCAACACATTTCATTTTACGATGGGTGAGATGAGTGTCACCCTATAGGACATGTACATGATCTTATGGCTACTGATTGTTGGAGATCCAATGTATTCTATTTCTTCAGAGGCGTTAGTAGAGCTGATAGTGGTTGTATTTGGGGAGGTGATGGGTGAGATTAAGTACCATAGTGGGAGCCTTAGCTATGGAGACATGTATGTAGCCCATCCTCAAGAGATGAGGTTGGTTTTTTTGATGATGGAGGTAATATGTTGTTTCACCTTACTAGATGTTGAGGGTGGGAGATTCCCATGAGAACTAATGGGAGTGCTCAAGGATATGATGGACGAGTGGATCTATTTTTCCTAGGCACTGACATTCCTAGTGTAGCTATATAGGGATTTATGGCCTTATGGTAGATTGTGGTAGTTTAGCTTGTTTTGCAACTTTCTACTACACTATTGCACATATGAGAATATCGTATGTGTGTGGCCAGTTAGTTTTCCCTAACATGATTGGTTTAGGGGTGGTCGAGTCAGAGTTAGATATAGACAATGGGTACTAGTTGGTGGGCAACACATAGTGGCTAGGGGCCACACGTGATGTTTTATATTATAGGTGATTATTGGAGGGGATTTCAGGGGTCGATATTGTGTGGAGAGCCTACATTGGCTATCTATCCTACAGAGGAATAGTAGAGGAGCTAGAGGAGTTGTAGTTGGAGAGGTGGATACAGGGGTGGTGTGTCGGTGAGTATGAGTTGATACTCGTGGATAGGGTTAGAAAATAGTTTGGTATGCCATATGATGTACACCCAATTTTTTCCATAGTACAGGAGAGATGATATGGAGAGACCTATGTCTCCACCACGCCTGAGTATTTTGACAGGGCAGGAGAAGAATCTAGTTGATAGGTGGATTGATTATGCTAGAAACACTTATGGTTATAGGTGATGGTGGGTGGCATAGCTACGGGTGGCACCACCAACACTAGAGAATCCAAACTTAGCCACCATCATAGTGTAAAGAGATTACCCTACATGGTTAGGTGGCTAACCTTCAGACACAACTCAGAGGTGTGCAGGGTCAGTTGACATGAGCAAAAGTGCAGGTGACCACCCAATAGGCCAAGGTGATAGCCTAATAAGATAATATGACATAGGTAAAGGTGCCCACATAGGGAAGTTATGGGGAAAAAGTACAAGTAGCTGCCTTATAGGCATAGGTATCACATTTCCATGGCCAAATAACCACTTTACAGGCATAGGTAGTGGCTTTATAGGCCCAAGTTGCAGCACAGGGACCTCTATAGGCTCAGGGAAAGGGTTCCATATTACAAGAAGCAACGAGACAACATCCCATGGTATAGGGAGGAGGACATGGGTCATAGGGATAGGGATCCAAGCTAGGATTAGTAGGGCAGAGCTCACAAGTTGTTGTGAGACCTATAGCACCATCGCAGATGGTGTTGATGGTAATATTGTCCATTTTTTCCCCTGGGTAAAAATAAAACAATGAGGGTCTATAGGACAAAATTTTCAAATTTGGTATATAAACTTTCTAGAGTTCTTCTATACCTTCATGGTGCCTTTCCATGGATCTTCAGAGAACATAAGAATAAGGAACTTCAAACATAGCTTAGTTGAGCCTAAATCAACATATAAGTGCACTAATACAAATTAAAATCATTTTATTAAGCTTATGTTTGAATTAGTCTCTCGAGATTGAAGTTGGAACATGGTGTTTTACAAGGTTGGGGAGCTAGCTTGGGCCCTCATAGAGAGCTCGGTCATCAACTTTGTGCATAGCTCTAAGAAGAAATCAGTCGATCTAAGCCTTAAGGATGAGCTTGAATAATCTCATCCATAGTGACAATTGAACTAGATGTCATCCCAATTGTGAAATTGTTGTAGCTCAGATCAGAAGCTCGCTCTAGGGAACATGTCAAATTATAAGTGGAGCTCAGGTGGTTGAGAAAAAAGCTCACAGCTCGTTGAAAGAATAAATGTCCTGGGATAACCATCCACGTCTTGGCATAAAATAAAGGAGCTTGGGAGTGAGGTAAGCTGAGTTGAGTTGAGATTTCAGAGTTTTATTTCAGAAAATATTTTTGAACAATTCCATTTCAGAAGTTTGGAGATTTTGGGGTCAAAAACGTTGAATGAGTCAAATATTTGCAAAAGTTGAAACTCTAAATTCAGAGTTTCAATTTTTTTGGGATTCAAAGATTATGTCTTTTGGGGTTCAAATATTGTGGTGTTTGGAGTTTAGGGATAGTGGTTTATGAGATCCAAGTTGGATGGTGAGTCATGAGGAGTCTGATTTGGTTGCTGATTTACCAGGTGACTTTTTAAGAGTGTCAAAGCACGTATGAAGGATTGTTGGTGACATCGAGAAAACCATAGGGGATCAAAATATCATCAGGAAAAAATGGAGAGAGGCAATTTTTTCTCGAATCCTGAATCGGCTAAATATAAAGGGGTTAGCGGAAGCCTCCACGTGCCTCATCAGCACAATTTCAAAGGCATGACCCAAAGTGGAGACTCAAACAACTGCTAGCCCTCCATGTGGTTAGAGCCTAAAAATGTGGAACCAGCCATTGAAAAGTCAATGAAAAGCAACAAACTCAAGGAAGGCACCATGTGTCATCTCGGCATGTTTCCAAGAGTGAGAAGGAACAATGAAACTCAAAACCCCACGGGACTTCCACGTGGAGTCAACAATGATGGAGCTACCAAGGAAGTGGATATAATTTGTTCTCTCAAGGCCAAAATTGGTTGAGTATAAAAGGAACGGTGGAAGCCTCCACGTGTCTCAATGACATAACTTCAAAGTTAAAATCTGGAGTGAGTCCCCAAATGTGTGTTGGCCCTCCATGTGTCTAGGGTCTAAAAAAGGTCTCATCGGTAATTAAAAAATTGAAGATCCATGGAAGCCTCCATGTGCCTCATCGACGCAATTCTAAGGGCAAAATTCAAAGTGAGGACCCCAAATGAGTGTGGGATCACCACGTGGTAGAATTCAAAAAGGGGACAGAGCCATTCATTGAATTTGCTAAGTAAAAATTGGCTAACGGACGACCCTACACGTCAGATTAGTGCATCTCCAAAGTTCAAGCCCAAAAGGTTGTCCCCAACAAGTGCTAGCCCACCACATAGTCATGGTCTAAAAGGGGGTCTTATCAGTCGTTGAAAATTCAATGACCCACGGAGGGTGCCACGTGTCAGCTCGGTGTAACTTCAAAAGTGATACATAAGGGATAGTCCCTAAATGAACATGAATTCTCCATGTGGTCTGAGCCCCAAAGGTAGAATTAACCGTTGAAAAGTATAAACAAGGCAGAGCTAGTGGAAGGTGCCATGCGTCAGCTCAGCACAACTTCAAATATCATCTCTAGAGGCATGTCCTAAAAAATTACAAGCCCTCCATGTGTCTCAGGTCAGCTAGAACATTTCTACCAATAAGAGGCAATAACTTGGGTGGAGTCGAGTTTATGTTAAGCTATTCAATGAACATGCATTTTCAAATCATAGATGTTGTAGATGATTATGTGTTGGTTGTGGTGAGTCTATCAGTGTTTGGAAGAGAGCTCAAAATCATGAACAAAAGGAAAATGTCTTGATGGAGGAACTTGGTCAATGCAATGAATGATGGAGCTCAGAACCAACTCGGTGAGTTGGATTGGCGAGCCAACCATCGAGTTGGACTTATTTTTAGTCTCTTCTTCATGGACCCCTCCCTCCTCACCACAAACTGGTCAACACGGGGCCCACCAGTAATTTAATTAAATTAATATTTTTCTTTAAGTATTTTAAATAATACTATTTATTATTACTATTTAAATATTTAATTTAAATATTATTTTAATTTTGAGAAGACTATGTCAACAAGCATTAATGATGCATGATGGAACCTTTCAAGTGGTTCAACTGACTATAATAAGTAATACATCATGTGCCTTCCATTTAGGGAGGGAAATTATGACTCCTTCTCTCCTCTGTCTCAATTTCTTCTATAAATGTAAGTTCGAGACTCATTCCAAACGGTTCTAACCAGTAGGTTCTGACAGGGCATACAAGTTAGACAAGTTAGACACTTTCCAATCTTCCCCTCTCCTCACAAGATAAGATGGTGTGATTTGTATGCTTTCAAGCCTTTCTTCTAAAATTGTAATGAGAGCCCATGCCTTTTCACTGATGTAATGGTGCACTGTGCAAAGTGCTTGAAGTAATGAGAATTCTGCTTTGTGATCATTTGTATGTTCTTTCGTGATTTTTATTTCTTCTACTTGCCTCTTTATCATGTTTTCAGGATAAATGTACAACTAGGGATTCTCTTGCAAGTTTTGGAGGTCATTGTGCTTATCCAAGAGTGAAGTACTATATGTAAAAGTGGGTTTGTAATGCATGTCATTCTTCCTCACGATCATCTCTCTTCATTGGCTAGTCAGAAATTTGTCTAGCAACACCCTTTCTTGGTGCATCACCACTTCTAGTATAGGTTTTATTTTCTTGCAAATCTCTTTCCCTAATCCCATGAAATGTTAGCATAGGACTAGATAGCCCTTTTATCTTTCATTAGAAGTAGTGTTGTATTTAGTTTAGGAAGAGGAATTCATCCTTCTCTAGAGGTTCACCTCAAGCCCAAGTCCCACATCTTGAGAAGTGATCCCATGTGTCCCGATCACAATGAATGTTGTGATTCATTTTTAGGCCATTCGGGGGGTGTAGTTATTTAGAGACAATAGGTTAGGTTCAAGGATGCCTTAAATGAGGCTCGGTACTATCAGGATCACCTGACGAATGCTGAGATAGATGTCCCCTCCTATGTTGAGGACATGGAAAAAAATGTAGTGTGTTAGAGGACTAGATCCCATACTTATAGTTCAAAGAGCAAAGAGGGCCAATGAGACTAGACACATGGTCACGGTGAGGCTACAAGTTCACAAATTCTAGTCCCATGTGAGGGCCAGGCATAGATTAGACTGAGACCTATGATAGGTGGAGAGATGCTGACAAGTCACTAGAATGGAAGAGAGGCGGAGGAGACAAATGAGACAGGTATGGATATACAATGGGGTGACGATTAGTCACTAGATATGATCAGTGTATTGATTTTTGGTATATTCTAGCATGTGGGTTGATGATAATGAGGATGTATATGTGATTTTTGAGATACTAAGTTTTATAATGTCTTGTGTGTCGAAGATAGTGAGGATGTATCTGAGTGATTTGAGATACTGATATGTATTTGTATCAGTGTACATTTGTATTGATACACAAAATTTCATTGTTATAGATGATGATATTTATGGTGTGGATGATGTACATGTGTTTTTAATTGTCATTGTTATTGTGTATGTGATGGAAATTAGGTGAATTAGGAATGATTGAGTCGAGGTCATGTAGGCATGGTTGAGTTAGTTTTGTTAGGCATGGTTGATTTTAAGTGATTTAGGCATGGTTGAGTCTAGTATAGGCATGATGGAGTTGGGTAAATTAGGCATGGTGGAGTCAAGGTCACATAGGTATGGTTGAGTTAGGTATAGGCATGATTGAGTCATTTTTGTGGGTTTGATTTAATTTCCAATTTTTTGGTAACATGGGAAATAAATAATGATGTATATGTATGTTATGGTGTAAATTTTCTAATATTCGATATGATGGAAATGTGAAATGATGGATGTATGTTATGATTATGTATGAAAATAGGTAAGAATACATGTTTATATACTTTTATGTTTGTTTAATTTCTAAGTAGTGTATAAGATGGAAACTAACTAAGGCAAAATGTGAATAAAAAAGTGGGGGAAATTAGTTAAGGTAAAGAATGGTTGAGCTAACCTCCAAGGGACCCATGCCCTTGGAGTTATACCTACATAGCCCTATCGAAAAAGGGTTTTTAGGCTGATGTAGTTCTTTCATAAGCTAGGGAAGAATATGAAAAGGTAACGAGATGGGTTGGTAGGTTTTAGGCATGATTGAGTCTAGGTCAGTTAGGTATGGTTGATTCTTGGTCATTTAGGTATGTTTAAGTTGAGGTGTCAAAGGCTTGGTCCTGTATAGGGTAATCAATGATTAATGAGGAAGTTGAAGGGTAAGAGGTGACCAAAAGAGCCACCTATTTGATAAGAACCATAACACGTCTACCATACCAAAGATGGGCTTATGAACGTAAGACCCTAAATGCATTGCATGATTGAATATTCTAAGGGTAAAGAAATTCACATGATCATGAAATTTCACATTTATAGCACATCCCCTGAGTGGGTAGAAAATTAGGGTGAAAAGGCAATAAGGTGACAATGGTTGGTTTTAGCATAACCTAGTGTGACATAGTCGTCATACTTGGCAAGAGACTCAAGATAAAAATAGGAAATTCCATGAAAAAAAGTAATCATTTTTATTCTTTTTGTTTTGATAGAATTATCAATGTGGGAAGTCTATGTGGGATAAGTATAATATCTCCTTGAGGTATTTGTGAAGATGATCAATGCGGAAAGCTTCTTAATATTTTAATTTACTTTTTGGAAGAATAGTCTTCTTTTAATGAAAGACTAAGTACAATATGGCTAGCTTTGTATAATTTTCCTTCGAGGGAGAAGTCTATTTATAGTAGCAAGATAGAGAGAAAGATGTCCCTTTATAGGGAGTTATTTGTGTTCTTGGAAATTTGACTCAAGGTGTTGAATCCCATACTGCTTTTAAAATTTTTTTGCTTGTGAAATTTTAAGTCATGGACAAGACTATAAAGAAAGATAAGATCTTGTTTCGAAGAAAAAACTATAGCACATAGAGGTTAACTATGAACAACCATGGGATTCCATCTTACAAAATATGAAAATTATCCATGAGAATCATGTTATGAGTAGAGCCATAATACTCATATTGAACATTAGGTTCAAAGGTAACAAGTAATCACATGATCTGGGTTTAATCGTTGATCCTTAGAAGAGGTAAAATGGAAGGTGAATGGTGCTCAAAGGATGATCATTAAATAGAAATAAGGTGATATATGACTTAATTCAGCAGTAGAATGGTAGAAGATGTAAGGCATTGGGGGGATCAGGTTTGGGTTTACATTAGATTCAATACAAATGATAAGCAACTGATCCATAGGTATGAGTAATGATATAAGGTCCAAGACAATTAGGAGAATTTTTTCCCGGTTTACCTTTTTCCTATTTTGTTACATGTTGATTTTCCTTCAGGAAGAGGTCACCGACCTAGAAGATTCATTCATGGACACATTTATCATAGGAACGTTTGATAAGTTTTTGGTAGATTTTGATATGGTCAAGAGCATTGAGATGAGGTTCGTCCAATAACTCGAGTTGTGCCAAACAGTCTTGGTGAAATTCATCATCGTTGAGCATCTCTTTAAGTGAGATACGAAGAGATGGAATCTGGAATTCAAGAGGTAGAACATCCTCTATATCGTAGACTAGAGAGAAATATGTTGTAGTATTTAATGTATGAATACTAGTGTAATAGGCACAAAAGGAAAAAGGACTGTAAGTATGCCAATCATTTTTAGTATCATCCACAACTTTGATAAGAATTTCATTTAAGGTTTTGTTGGTTAATTTAACTTGGCCATTTGTTTTAGGGTAGTAGGGTGAAGAAAAACTGAGTTGTATGCCAAACACATCACAAAGCTTTCGTAGGGTTTTGTTTTTGAATTGTTATCTAGTATCATTGATGAGACGATGACGAACACCAAAGTGAAAAATGATGTGCTGATTGGTGAATTAACTTATTTTCTCAGCTTTTGTAGAAATAAGAGATATGAATTCTACCAATTTAGTGTAGTATTGAGTAGCGGTAATAATCAATTGATGATGTTGTGAAGAATCGGGATTGATTTCTCCAACAAGATCCAAACCCCATTTAGAGAAAGGAAAAATGTCTCATGCGACCTGTAAGGCATGACTAGGCATGTGATGAATATTGGCATGTTACTGGGACTGCACACAATGTTTGACATAATCACAACAATCATGGTTTAAGGTTAGTCAATAATATCCTTAGCATAGAATGAATTTAGCAAGAGCTAAACCACTTAAGTGACCTTGACAAATTCTTGTCGTGAACTTCCTTGATGGTGTAAGGAACTTCAATACTGGTAAGGAATCGTAAGATGGTACCGTTAAAGCCATGTTTATAAAGAATACCACCCATGATGACATAGTGTGAGACACTTTTGAGAAAGGCACATTGGCCATTGCAAGTAAGGTCTGGAGGTAGAATTGAAAGGGAAAGGTAGTCAAAAAATTACTTATACCAAAGGTCACGTGGGTTAGGTTGAACGGTTCCCAATAGGTTGACATCTCGAAATAGATAGGAAGATGATTATAGCCTTTGTACTATGACAAATATTTTTGAGTCGGAGGGCGTATTGGGTATCATAGAAGCAAGGAAGGACATGGTAACCAAAAATTTGTTAGTGGAACGTGGAGTAGTTTGATGTTTATAATGGTTAAAGGTAGTCAAAGGTATGTCTACATGATTCTTGTACTTTTGAAGTATTTCGTTACAACACTAGTATACACCTTTTACTTGATTTACAGCTAGTTGAGATTTGCCAAAGATATTAATTGATTTAACTTCTAAGGTGATGGCAATTTGAAGGCCTAATACGAGTGCTTCATATTTGGTGACATTGTTAGTACATTCAAAATCTAGTTTGAAAGATAACGGCATAGGACCACCATCGAGAGGAATGAGGATAACTATAGCACCACCCCCCATGCTGACATTTGGAACCATCGAAGAATAAAGGTAATTTAGTAAATGTTATCATTCAAAGAGAGGTTATCGATGGATTTGTCTAGGAAATCAAAGTTAGATGGCTGATTGCCATAGATAGGTGCATCTGCAAGCTAGTCAGCAATAGTTTGGCATTTGATAGAGTTTAGTTGAGTGAATTCAAGGTGTAGGAATGTGAGGAGAATGAGCCAACATGTAACATGTTGATGTTAGTAGGGCTTGGTGTACATGTAATGTAATGGGTCTATATTGATGACTACAAAGGTTTTTTCGTTAAGTAGCTAATGGTGAAGTTTAGTGTTGAAAAAAACTAAGGCTAAGAAGTTTTTTTGGCATGTGTGTATCGGGTTTTATACTCCAAAAGTGTATGAATTATATAGTAAATTGATTTCTCCCTGTGTTTCTCGCCGCGATGAGTGAGCATGGCTTTCAAGGAATGATTCATAGTATAAATGTAAAGTTTAAATGGTTAGTCATCCTTAGGAGGAATGAGCACAGGTGATTGAATAAGGTAATATTTTAATGCCTCAGAGGCTTTGTGGAAATCACCATACCATTTGAATGAGACATCCTTTTTGAGGAGATGATGACATGGGTGGAAGCGGTAAGAAAGCTATGGAATATAATGATGAATAGATTACAACTTTCCTTGAAAACTACACAGTTGGAGAAGGTTAGTAGTTGGAGGCATTTGAGAATAGCCTTGATTTTAGTGGGATCGACTTCTATGCCACACAAAGAAATGATAAAACCAAAGAGTTTTCCTGTGAGAACAATGAAGACACACTTCTTAGGTTGAACGTGAACACAATACTTGATGAGACAGTCAAAGATGACCTTACGTACTATAAGGTGCTCGACTTGATGTTTAGATTTGGCAAGAATTTTTTCTATGCAATCTTCTAATATGTGATGCATGATGTCATGAAAGATATAAGTCATACCCCACTATTATGTAGAACCAATGTTTTTAAGGCCAAAGGGCATGACTCGATAGCAAAATGTCCTCTAAGGAGTGATGAATGTGGTTATGTATTGATATTTTTGGGTGAGTAATACTTAGTTATAACTCGATAAAATGTCCATATGTGATAACATTTCATGGCTAGTGGTAAGATCATCTAATTGGTCTATACTAGGTAGAGGAAAGTCATCTTTAGGGCAGACTAAGTTAAGGTCATGAAAATCAGTTTATATGTGGAGTCCCCCTATCGGCTTTGTGACATGAATGATGTTAGAGATCCATAGGGGATAATAAATGGGTAGTATGAAGGAAACCGAGAGAAGGCATTGAAGTTATTCTTTGACAAGAAGGGAAATGTGAAGATGCATTTTTCACATCTTTTGTTTTATAGGTTTGGCTTTAGGAATAGTTACGATATTGTGGACCACAATATTTGGGTCAATACCAAGCATATCAACGCAGGAGAAATTTAAAGCATTGCTACGATCTCAAAGGAATGAGGTAAAAGATTCCTGTTTAGCAACATCTAAATATTGTCCTATCTTTAGGATGTGCAGGTCATCCTAAGTGTTAATATTGATTTTGATGGTTGATTAATTTAACATGGTTTGTGTCTCAGAATGTAACGGCTGATGAATATAAGAATCCTCTACACTAAGATAAGTGAGAATAGAATCATCATACTGACATTGAATGACGTTAATATAAGATGTATCGTTATCGATCATGTTAGGATATAGGAAGGGAAGGGAAGAGGGAGCCTTGCCATTGCATTGATAAGTCATAGGTCCCAGGGAAATGGTATTTATGAAATCAAAAAAATTTATAAGGAATGGATTATGGATCCACAAATGCCATGGGTAAAGGTGGTGAAGTTGGTAAATGGGGTGAAGAAGGTTTTTCGTCCTCAATGAGTTTGATGTGGGATTTCTTGGAAGATTCTTCGGCAAAGCCAATACCACTATGGTCACAATGTTTACGTGTGATAAAAAATATGACAGTATGGTGGCCTTGTTCATAGAAGCCAAAGCTAAAACCCTTCCATGCACACTGATGGCGGAAAGTGTGGGTGAAGTGTGATTGCTGAGGGATTGAAGGTCAGAAGAAAACGGTCACATTTGGAAAGATCTCTCAGGTGAGTGGGTAGAAGTATCAAGTCCCCCATATGTTAAGTTTGTACAAAGGTGGGGAGGACCATAAGAGAAAACCTCACCTATGTGGTGATCATAGAAAATATGTTGGTGAAGGTTACCATACTCTTAAGGAGTAAAGAATGTGTCTATGTTATACAGGTGATACTCTCCCAGAGTGAGACATTGAAAAAAACCTTCTAAGATATCGGTAGTCTACATATGGGTAGTGGGAATAGATGAATCACTAGGAGATTGGATAGAAGAAGCATTGGTTAGTTCAGAAGTAGATGGGTTAGCAGATGGGTCAACTAAAGAGGCTATGGTGGTAGTAGGAATAGAGGAGGTATGTGCGTAAATGGTAGTAGCAACATCAATGGATGGAGTTATGGGTGATGGAGAAGTGGTGGAAGTGGTAGATGCCCTAACTGGTACAAGGACATCATTAGGTTAGTACAACATGTTATAGGTTTTGAATGGTGAAGGGTCAATAGGGATGGTATAGTTATGTCTATCATGTTAAAATTTTACACAATGATGTAAGGTTGAAGGAACACAACCCATAACGTGGATCCAAGGTCAGGCAATCAATAGGTTAGACTGGAATTCCCCCTCTAAGACATAGAATAATTTCAAAATGGTATGGGGGCCCACAAAAATGTGGAGGATGATGGTGATAAGAGTGGAAGTGATGGCATCATTGAATGAATGCAACATAACTAGGTTATTATGCATGTAATTTGAAGGGATGTGCATTTGATTGCATGTGTGGGAGGAGATGATGTTATTGCTAGCACTGCCATCGATCATAACACATCAAACACATATATTATCAATATAAACGGAGATGAAAAGGGAAGGATTAGGATCATCTGATTAGAGGATATAATCTTGTCGTCAGAGAAAATGAGGTGGCTATTTTATGAGTAGTGGTAGGTGTAGAGGAATGGGATGAATTGGTGAGAGAAGCCACATGGTGAGGGGTGATCATGGAGGCCACATGTGTCAGGTTGTTAGGTAAAACCTTGATGGATTACAGAACCTCCATGAGGGCCTATCAATGTGATTCAGAATTTTGGATGAGGTCATAAAAACACATTTTTAGAGGGGATTGGTGTAATTTTTTTATCGTTGTACGATGGGAGATCCCGTCAAAAGTAGGATATGTGGTTCCCCAGATGGTGATTTTTGGAACGGGTGAAGAGGGTATGTTGGGCACATAATTGGAAGATGGGCTAGTTTATTTCTCCTTTCCTTTGTCTTTCTTGGAACAAGTGGAAACTTGGATCATGTTAATCTGAGGAAGAGAGGTGGATGGAGAAGGTGTGTCAAGAAAATTATAACAACATGATGGACAAAAACCTAGTGTGGGGTAAAAACATTGCGAAATGTGTAGGGCCTAATGAAATTTTGGTGGGGTTTTGGCTAGCTCTCCTATATGGACCATATTGATATCAAATTTTGGAGGTGGATAAAAGGGTTTTGGTGGCGGTGGTGTAGGTCACTAAATGGGTAGTGGCCGAGGATGTGTAGTGATAGGTGGAGGTGGAACTAGGTCCTTATCTAAAAGGTCATCATCATAAAAGTTTTGTTTAGAAGGAAAAAGTTGGAGAAGAATGGTTTTTAAAGCCTTACAATATTCTACATCATGACTTGGAACATGATGGTAGGAAAAAAAATTAGTATCGTCAAACCCTTTTGGTTTGGGCTTGAGTGGGTCATAAGGTCTAAGGGGTGGTAATGTAATGATGGAGGTCTCTAAAATGTTAGCTAGAATGTTTGCATAAGAACATGGAAATGGATCACAATGTGAGTTGAATGTGTGTCTATATTTAATTATAGGTGATTGTGATGTGCGCGGTACTACAGGATGTGGAATTAGAGGTGGGATAGGTTTGACCACTGGTTTGTTAGGAGGTACTGTCTTAGGCTTGGGCTGTACCTTCTTGGGTAGAGATGTAGTAGATGACCTAGTGACAGAAGGTGTTGTAGGCTTAACTACCTCCTTAGAGGGTAGTGGATTTTTCAATTTAGGTTACACCTTCTTAGGTAAAGGTGAAGGAGGCATACATGATGTAGAGGGGAAAAATAATTTTTGCATAGGACGAGTTAGCCATGGTGATAAAAGAGGTGCAGTGAAGGTTGCTGACAAAGGAAAGGTAGAAGGCATGGGTTGAAGAGAAGGAAATATCATAGGGTTTGATCCTATTACTGTAAGTGGAGGGGGTATAGGTGGTAAGAAAGATGCAGGTAATGGCGAACGTGTATGCTGTGCTGGTAGGTTGGGTTTAATAAAGGATTTTGATGAAGAGGTGGATTGATGCACTTCTGATTTGCCTTGGATAGGTTGTTTCTTGGTGAAGTTTGACGGGTGAGGCCCTAGGATAGATGAAAGGGGAAAAGGTGACAAAGGCATGGTGGGTGAAAATGGTGTGTGTGGCCTAAAAGGATGGGTCTTACTTTTAGGTGGAGGATTGGTTTTTACATGGGCTTGGGAAGATGTGGCTAAATCCATTTGGATGGGTAGAACGACTAGGCTTGATGTCAGCATCCCACCTATGGTAGTGACGAGTCTGGATGCAGGGGAAGGTGTGGATATAAATAGTTTCTTAGGCATATGAACATATTTAATAATTGGTAAATGTTTATATGTAAACAAGGGTGATGAAGAATGGTCCATTTCAATAGGCATGGTCATGGTTGATTAGGTTCATTGAAATACCTTCGAATAGATCGTAGAATTATCAGTAGGAAAAATTATATTTGGGTTGAGAAGGATAGCCAAAGGTGTTTCCAAATCATGGAATTATAAACATAATCCAAGCAGTCAGACAGACGTGAAAATGGATCTATTGTAAGAGGAGATGATGTTGGATTAGTAGAAATCCCTATAAAATATGTCTGTGAGCTAGGGAACTGGTTGGCTTCAGACTCTGTGGGTAAGAGAGATGAGAGTAGATTAACAAGATCCTAGAATGGTAAGGAGGAATTGTCCCCAACGTTAAGTGGCACATCTAAAGGATCCCATATGTTTGGGGAGATAACATTTGGGATGAGATAGTCTCCTTTTTTAATGGAGAGGAAAGTGAAGATGACTATCCTATGGGTAAGAGAGTTATTAACATAAGTTGTTCATTGGGTTGCGAGGTAAGTGGTGAAACAAAATTAGGGGAAGTTGTTGAATCCTCCATGGGTGAAGGGGGAGATGAAGGGGAATCCTCTATGGGTGAAGGTTTATAGGAAGTAGGATCCTCCGTGGGTAGAGGAGTTCATGCTAGAATCTCCTTGATAGATGGGATATGAGAAAATTACAGAAGGGCTAGTATGGTGTCAAACACAACATAGCCCTTGCAGAAATTACTATCATTCGTAGAAGGCTACCTGGTTTGGTTTGATGATGGGATACAGTTAAGGAATGAATTCTTGAAGATATACTAATTCTGATTTGTGTGTGCATTCAGTTTTTCCAGGACGAGATATTCATTATCTAACATTTCCTGGAAAATGTTCTTAAAGGTTATATAATTACCATTTCTATGGCCTTTTACGAGATGATAGTTACAATAGTCATGTTCCTTGTACCATTTAGGCATAGGAGGAGGGGGGTAAAAAATAGTATGTAGTTTTATGGGTGGAAGAGCAATGGCTCCAACCTTAAGAAGTTTTTCTAATACTAAAGAATAAGGCTCCCTGATTAAAGTGTATTTTGGTTGCTCCCATCTGAACTGAAAATTTTGAATGAGAGAAAGGTTGTAGGTAGGTTTCAATTGATTAGAGAGGTGAGATGGACCAACCTTTAAAACTACCATGTTGGAAAATCCTTTGGATTTTGAATAATTATTGTAGGGTTTTGAAGAGGAATAATCATCATTTTATTTAAATGCATCATTTTTGTTATGCACTTGAATTGTCTTCTCTTTAATGACTTGAATTTCTAGTTTTTGCACCATTGTAAATGCTTTGTTAAAGGTAAAAAAGGTTTGTACTTACAAATTTTGTGAGATGTTCCTGACACAATCTCTAATGAACAACTTTATAAGCTCAGTTTGAGGAAAATTGAATTTTAATTAGTTGATGAGGCTCTACCAATGAGCGAATACATAGGTGATATACTCATCGTCATATTTTTGAGTTGAGTATAAGTTAGTCATAGTGACCTTCTTGATGATATTGATTGAAAAATGGTCCAGGAAGGCTTGAGCCACTTGATTAAATGAGTAAATGGAATGTCGAGGAAAACCACTATACAAGTCTAATGTAGGCCCCATTAAAGACATGGGGAATGTTCATAGGAGTAAAGCATCATGATGGGTGATTAGATAACACCCATACTTGAAAGAATACAAGTGTTTTTGCGGGTCTTCTTTACTGTTAAACTGGTTAAATTCAAAATTTCTCAATGCACAAGTAATGGGCTTATTACAGATTTGATTGTAGGTTAAGGAGTTGCGAGAGATAGAAACTAATGCTTCCAATGTTTCCATATTTTCCATCATCATTTTAATAAGGTCGTTAGTAGGTTGTGATGATTGAGCATCCCATGCATCATAAGGAGGTTGATGATGAATGTATGATGTAGATAAAATCCCAATATATGGTGGTTCTGAGTATGAGAACTACATGGGGGGAATAGATACAAGTGGCAAATATCCCCAATAGGCGATGGACAAGATTGGGGGGTTTTGGTGATATGTGTAAGTAGGTGGGGTATATGTAGTGATCCTCATAGTGATTGGAGGTAAATACTATATGATAAAGAGTACGGTGTTTTTAAAGGGGGTATGAGTTTTCGACAGTATGGGTAGTTGTGATGCTATAGGTATATACAAGGTGGTAGGTGCAGACAGGGCTATCCTCAAGGTGGCTAACGAAGGAATGGTTAACACCATGGGTGAAACTAACTTCAAAAGTGTGATTGATGTTGTAGGTTCCATAAGTATTTATGGTGTGGGGTCAAGCTGGGATACTACGAATGGTAAAGTGGAAGAAGGTAATGCCAAGCTAATGGTAGCTGATGTAGAAGTGGAGGTGAGGGCGAGATGAATGGACACATGCATGTCGTATACCAAATGTCCTGATGAATTACAAGTAGAGGAATGGGAGAGATAATTTTTTAAGGAAGTGGGGTTATGGTTGAGGATTCTTGTAAACTCCTCATCACTGGTACTAATGATAATGGGTTATGTCAGATACATAGGTCATAGGATGGAAGACAACGATGGGCTAGGTGGGAGTAGCTAAACGCTTGACTATGAGTCAAAACCATGTGAGTTGGCATAGGCTTGGTAATATATTATCTATAAATGACACAGAAAAACTAAATAAATGAAGAAAAATAAGTTTCAGGAGGTGAAGTTGGTTGATGTTTTAATTAGGAATTAAAACATAGGATCCGATGACGGTTATGCTAACCGATAATGGTGAGATGGTAACAGATGATGGTCAAGGTGACCGATACCAGTTACTATGGGAAAATAATGTTTTTTTCAAATGAGGCAATAAATGATGAAAATAAAATAAAAACTAGATTTTATAGTGATTTTAAAGTGCCAGAGGTATGATGATGTGTTTACAGACTTTAGAAAAGAACAAAAATTGGGGTGAATGTTGTTTTTGGTGAAATGACAATAAAAACTAGAAACCAATAATGGTTACATAAAATTATGATATTCATATGAAAACTGATGACAGTCACTAAACCAACACTGGTCATTGAAATTTTAAAATATAGAATAATTTGATTTTTTTTACTTAGATCAGATAAACTATCAACCCATAAATCTGAGTATAATAGTAATAAACCTTAACACACCAAAAAAAAATCTAGAATATGACAACCATATTTGTGGGGTGTGAAAGGAAAAAAATAAAATGAATATCATGACCTCACAACTCAAAACAAAACTCAAGAAAAATCTAAGAAAAACACGAAATCCTAAGAGTGAATTTTATGTTTTAGCTTATGTTATTTTTAAACTAACTTGTGAATAGAACAATTTTTTTTTTTGAAAGAGGGTATCCTATGAAGAGGCAAGATTTAAGAATGGTTTCAGGTTATGTTTTGGAGGGAGCGGTCCTTTCTCTGAGTTAATGACTAGACAAAGAAACCAGCTGGGTGCCCACTTTCAACCCTCTGATCGTGTGATCATTGACAACTTCTTTGAGGTAAGGTATTTTTTAAGAATATGTGTAAGTTTTTTTTTTTCAATTTGGCAAAGAGAAAAGTGAATGTGCTCTATGATTCAACTATGTCAACCATCAACTGGGCATGAATTCTAGTGTATAAGTTGCCCTCAGTTTTATTGTGAGTGAAAAATGCAAACATAGAAGC
Source organism: Taxus chinensis (assembly GCA_019776745.2). NCBI lineage: Eukaryota > Viridiplantae > Streptophyta > Pinopsida > Cupressales > Taxaceae > Taxus > Taxus chinensis. The sequence continues at coordinate 884,317,954 of CM034146.1, read as the reverse complement.
ATGAAATGCAATTATTTTAAAACCCAAATTGAAATGTGATATTCGATCTAAATAAAGAGTGAATAGGAAAGGAAATGACTTTCACTAATGAAATGCAAGAAAAGGAAAAGAAGGATTCATTTTAGTTCTAGAAATACAAATGACACTGATACAAATTAAAGAAAGAGAATATTTCCAGGGAGAGAATATAATGTTAACTTCCTTTTGAAAAAGAAACAAGCATACAATGGTTCCTAAAGAATGAATAAATGCAAGATCCCCAAATGGGTCTCATCGGGCACACCAAAATGTTTCACCAGATTCTTAGAAAATTAATGAAACAGGTAAGGATAGTAGGCCAAGGAGGAATACCTATTTGTGATGTTGGTTGAAGGTTGTGCATGCATTCTGATTTCCTTATCCAATTTGACTGCGAGAGTTCCCTTTTTGCTAGGAGGAACTACTTGTAAATGAAAAACAATACCACCATATAGAATTAATCAAAATATTTCATGGATTTCCTAGCAGAATCTAGATACAGGAAGCGTGATTCTTCCTAAATAGGTTGTCAAGCCACTTTACAAGATTAATGTTATTCAAAATATACATGAAATAAAAATCTTATTGGAATTGAAATGATTTAGGTATCTCATACAAAACAATAAGAAAGGTCAGGTAAAATGTGATTGAGGTCAAAATGGGTCAGGTGATTGGCTGGTGTTAAGTTACAGGTCTGGTACAGAATCTAGGTAAGGTCTGGTGAAGATTAAAAATGATTCTAAGTTGTTGGGAAATTGGTAGGATCTCGCTAGTCTGGGGTATATTGCTAGACACAATAACTGATGTCAGTTGTGTGAATGATGCTAGTTAGGAAGAATGACCGATGTCGGTTGGTTAACTGGTGTTGGTAGGGGAAATCAGTAAAAACCACTTAGAATTATTTTTTTAGAGTCTTTGTGATTGCACAGAGGTTGTAAATTGTGAGGGTGAGGTCGTAAAATGGCCTTGTAGGCTCAGAGATGATTAGAATAGGGTGAAGGTAGGTGGCCAGGTATGGCAAGGTGATAGGTTGGTAGGAGGAAGGGGGTGTACAGATGTGTTGAAAAATAAATTATTGAGATGAATTATAAATCTTATTGAAATAAAATAGAGATAAATTAAGAGATGTTAGGTACTTACTGAAGAGTAGGTTTGGAGAATGCAAGTGATGTGGACTGTGATGGAAGAGATCCAGAGAGGAGAGTTGTTGTTTTCATGCCACGGAAGTTCAAACCTCCATGATTTTTTGTGTGATTCTGTGATTGTGAAGAAGATGATGAATGCCAATGGTTGTTAGTAGTGCTTCAAAAAATTGAGTTCTCTAAGTCTCTGTTCATAAGAGATCTTGAATCAAATGAACAACCTAGGAAAAGGATATTGGAAATGTATCTAACCTAACTAGCGATAGTTAGGGAAATAATGTTGGTTGAGATATAACTAGCATCAGTCAAGGTGAGAATATCTAGGTTGGCCAAAAATAGCAAGATTGTTTCTATTTTTGGAGTGATTTCCAACCTTCTTCTGAGTCTTGAGTGATGGATCCCAGAAAGATAAGTAGAAATATTTTTAGGTTTGTTAATAGGAGTTAACTCTAGGTTTAGACTAAGTCCTAGTTTGTTATGATATGTTTAGACTTGGTCTTAGGTCATTAATGAGGTATGAGTGGGCCATTTGAGTGAGGTGGCTAGGTGAGTTGGCTGGGGTGAGTGGTTGAGTGAGGATATTAATTAATTTAATTAAGATAATTAATTCAATTAACATGTGCACTAGGTGATTTGAATGTGTAGGATATGGTTAATTTAATCAACGGGGTTTTAATGGAAGTATGACACAGTTTTGTTGTCTACATATATATATAATAAAATATTACTATAGTTTTAAGAATATAGTATCTACATTAATTTATTAAATAAATAGAAAGGACCCTATTTAAAGGGAGCTTGAAAACTATAGATGATTGTTAATCAGAGAGCACTTGACATAACTCACATAAGAAGTCCGCATGGGAAAGTAGGCTAGGTTTAAGGGCGTGAATGGACAAGAAGAGCACACACATGGAGGACAAATTTAGAATTTGGGACTTAGCCTATTTTGACCATGAAGACATATTTTTAGAAGATGGCGTGCGGAACACACCAATGATCCAGAGACATGCACACCACACATTGTCTATCTTTAAAGGATCAGATCAAATTTTTTTACATGGAGCTGAGTTAAGAATAGGATTGTCACTTCAGTTAAGTGCAAGAGGTCTATAGATAGAAGAATTGCATGTGTGGCTATGCCAGTAAGCGGTGCATGGCTATTAATAGCATGTGGCCTATTTTTGAATAGAGAAGTGGTGAAGGGCAAGTCCCCACCCTATACATATGATGCGAATCACATAGATAGAGATATAGAGAAGTATACGATGGGATTACTGTAATAGATCCATATGCGCATTGGTATAGAATGCCATTATTGAAAGGAGCTTTTGTGTTTATTAATAAGTGGAAGTTATTGGCTGAATCTAAGTGTCATTCGTGTGTGTAATTGAGTAGTCAATATTCTTGATTCAATCATGATTATTTTTTTAGATTGTTCTTTCATAAATCTAAATATGGTATGCATTGTAGAACGATGGATTAGTTATGGATCTATATGTTTATTCCTTCATCACGCTAACATCCTATTACAACAACCCTAAAAAGGGACCTAGTACCTTTGTGCGCTTTGGGTGAGCCCTCATTATAGGCTTAGTGATGTGCCAACATGACTAGGGTGTTACCAAGTAATTATAGGTTGTATCATTAGTTCCATTGTCGGGATCTATTTTTCAATTGTTTTCAAGATGGTTCACGATGAAGACATACCGGTTAACCCTAGCAAGTATTGAGAAGTGGATATGCAATCTAGAGAAATAATATGCATGGTGGTTTAGCAGTGGATCTGAATTTAATGCACACACTTGGGTAGAATAGAATATGTATGATAGCTTATATGAGAGGTTTTTTGCCATCTTTCCAGTAGAATTATACGAGTGGCTGATTACTTATGAATCTAAGTGAAATTAGAGGTATTGCGCACTTGTCTAGACATAGGAATAATTTTAGGCCCTTTATCATGCTGGACCTGATCTAGACTCGTAATGTGGATACATGGTTTTGTGGTGTTCTAAATAGATATATTATGGAATATTCAATTTTGACTTATTCTTTCCTAGAGGTAGCTGAATTCCACTATTTGCGCTATCCTAAAGGAACAAATCTGCAAGGCATTCCACTAGTGATCAAGATCTCGATGGTAACTTTGAACATGGAGAGTAAACCGATGGCTAACTAAACCTCACCATGCGTGATGGTAGGAAAAGGTTAGGTGAAAGATGGTAGACCTAGCGGAAGAAAGCCAGAGAGAGGAAAGGTGGTATAAGTATAATGAGGCACACGAGAGGGAGATAGAGAAGCGACGTACCATTTCAAAAAGTATGGCATTGAGGAGAGAGATGGATCATGAAGGATTTGAATCTCACATAGAAGATGTGGAGCTAGAGCATCATGAACTCCCCTATCTTGGAAAGCATGACAGAGATCCACCCTTGGCCTCATGCAAAAGTGTGCTAACAGAGACTACCTAGGCCATAGGCACAAATCTTAATCCACATGGTGACCTAGCCCTTGCACTTTTTTTTCCAGTATCTATTATGACAAGTAATCAACAAGAGAGTTTGGGAGGTAAGAGAGTAATTACATCAATGGCAAGACAAACAACTTCAATGTTATTCAGAGGTGTGTTTTCAGGAGCATCATCTGCACAGAACGTAAGTGCATCGAATGTTGGGTTCACCTCTAGAAGCGGAACTGCCTCAAAAACTATAGGAGTTCATTATAGTACTACTGTCAGAGCACAGGGGAGTACATCTATAGGTCCTATTCTAGCTACTAGTGGAGGGTCAGGAGGTATAGGTGGTTCTAGTTCTAGTGGATCTGGTGGTTCTAGAGGCAGAGGAATCACAAGAGTTTCTAGATCAGGTGGTCAAGGTCTGCAGTAACCACATAATATTTATATAGAGATCTCTCTTTGTCTTCTAGAGTATAGAGGTAAAGAGGATGCTTCTAAGCATGTGCACAAGTGTGAAATCTTATGGCACGCAAAAGGGATCATGAATGCTAAGTGCAAGGCAAGACAATTCACTACTAGCATTTAGGGATGAGCATACAATTGGTATAGAAAGTTTGACCCTAATCAAACTTGTGTGGATTATGCAGCATTGAAGGATGCTTTCTTAAAATAGTTCTATAGCTCAAAATTTGAGCAGTAAAGTACTAGCGCACTCAAAGATATCAGGTAGGGCACCACTGAGAGTGTACGTGGGTATGATTCCCACTTTAAGAAACTTCTATCTAATATTTCTTATAATACTCACACCAGCAAGCATACACAATGGTTTTTTGGAGGATTGATTACACCATTCAAAAGAGAGTTGTCACATAAGACATGCATTGATCTACGTAAAGCACTAGAATCAGCTTTGCATGTTGACGCTATTGGGAGCATTGACACTGGTGTTAGTCCATTCTTAGAGGTATAGATTACATTTTTGGCCAAACATTTAGAGAAGCTATCAGTGAATTCATCACATGAAACATGCTCAGGAATTTGGTGCACAAATTGTGAAGTAGAATGTCACACCAAGGATAGTTGTCCTCACAAAAAAAGTACACTCATTACTGTTGGACTGTGAGATATTTCATTTGAATCATGATGCTAGTCCCTGTCCTTTTTTACAGCGCGCGATAAGGAAGAATGTATCTTTTTTACTATAAAAATTTTCAGTCCACGACCCATGATACTAAGGATTTTCAATTGATTGGTCAGATCTAGTATGTTAGAGACATTGGGGTACGACAGACAAGTGTAACAGATAATTCTAAGGGTAAGAATGAGAACCAGGATTGGGATCATAATCAAATGCACTATGATAGGAATGAGGGCCATTTTGAAGGAGGTTGTGGAAGGGGATGTTGATATCATGGTGGATACAGAGGATGAGGCCGTGGTGGAAGAAGAAGGGAGTTTCATCAAGAAACATTTTATACATGCGGATCCCCTAATCATTATAGGCATGAATTTCCCCAGAATGTTACATGTTCTTTATTTTGAAAGAATCATATCTATGAGGAGTGCTCAAACTTATATGAGCATCTTAGTAAACATCATAAGAAGGAAAAAAAAGGTGTAAGGATGGTTAGGATCTAGCACACAGAGGAAAATCAGTGAATGCCTAAGATAACACCAAAACATGAGGCTTTAACTGTAAATATTACCACAAGCACTAAAGCAAACATGCGCAAGAGAGGCATTGTACCATAAGCCTACGATCACGAAGGAGGAGGTTTTACATATAAGGTACCCAAATCTAGCTCATCAAAAGGCAGTTTATTAGGATACCATGCAAGTGATAAGGGATCTTTAGGGTGAAATACAATACTTAAAGGAGAAAAAGAAAGCATCAGAGACAATCCAAACTAATATCGATGGTCTGAGAGAAGTATGTAAAATGTTGCACCAGGAGAACATCATCCCACTATTAGGAATTTGGTTAAAAGGGAACACTTCACACACAAGTATTGAGATAGGATGACATATCCTGCATGTAAATCTTCCCCATGATAACATTAACTATGAAAAATAAATTACTCTAAATGTTGTTGTGGATGGATAGTTGTTGACAAATATTCTGATAGATACAGGTGTGGAAGTAAATGTTCTTACATTATATGCATGGGTACAAATGGGGAGACCCCCATTGCAGCCATCATATAATGTGTTGTTTATGGAAAAACAAACTAAGGCCACTCTCATAGGAGTTTTCAAGGATGCATCTATAACTATACAAGGGGCCAAGTTTAGGGATTTTGAGGTATTAGCACTTGCGAAAGCAGACAGTTTTTCAGCCTTGCTTGCATGCCCTTAGTGTTATGGGAATAATGCTAACTTGAGATTCAATAAGGGGTATATCATCTTTGAGAACAAGGAGGAAAGGGTTGTGATACCTTTGACAGATGGGAAGTCTACAACATATGTTGAGCCCATAAGTGAGGAGGACTTCAACAAAATCTATATCCATGCTTTTCAAGATCCAGAGGTAAATGAGCCATCAAAGGAAGGCATCCTATAGTGGGAGGATTCTCATTCTATTAGTGATACTAAAATTATTTCTTATGACAATTGGGCTCATGGTACATATAAACTAGTAGGGTGCAAAGTGAAAAATGTGGTTACGTGTAAGAAGGGAATTCATTCTATTCAATGGATAGGTAGTGCAGTACCTTGGTATATAGGAGTAGAAGATCTTCCTATATTTTTGGAAGCAATAGAGGCACAATGCATAGACTAGGTCAGGAGAAGAGACAGGTTAGCATATTTCTTACACAAGATAGCAACATGCTGGTGGGTAGTTCATAGAGATAATCTTACAGATGGAAGGAGATCATAAGTGCTCTATCTACTAGGTTTGTAAGAAGTAATGCACCTACGCTGATCTACACTTATAATGGTGATCAACCTTCTCAACATCACATTAAACAGTGTGAGAAACTCTAGAAAAATGGGACAAGAAGCATTACCACCTTCACTCTGGGTGCATAGACTGTATTCTACTCTACAAGGATGAGCACATGCTTGGTATGTATATGCAGAACTACATAGAGAGACTAGGAATTGGCAAAATTTGACTACAAGAATGATCTAGATATTTAACTACTTTTCTTCCCAACATCCAATAGGAGAGGAATTAAAATTTGTCAAGTGGTTAACCATGGGAGATAGTGCAAAGATTGAGGAACTCATACAAGAATTAATGGGTGAGATAGAATTAGGCACGTGTTTTAAAGAAGAAGGAGAAGACTCCATATTGCTTGATCGTGCTTGTCTTAAGAAAGAAAAAGGTAAGATGGTGTACATCAGGGATGATGAGGAAGTTGAAAATTTGGATATTGACCATTCAAAAGGAGTGTGCAAGGTCTTGGATAGTGTAGATAAGGATACACACCCATACCATGAACCAATGAAGACCAAAAATGTCAATATAAGATAATAGGCCAATCCTAAAGAGGTCATAATTAGAGACTACTGGTCAAACTCGGAGGTGGAAAAGATCATGGATTTACTCAAGGATTATCATGACTTATTCCCTCAAGGGTATCATGAACTTAAAGGCGTGCATGAATCACTTGGGGAAATGAAGATAAATCTTAAGGAAGGTGCACACCCTGTGAGAATGATACCTTACAGAATGAATCCTAATTTACGTGAAAAGGTAAAAGAAGAAATTGATAAAATGTTGAAATCTGAAATTATCAAGCCCCTTGATGAGTCAAAATGGGTTAGTCCAATAGTGATCAGTATCAAGAATGATGGATGAATTAGAATATGTGTGGAGTACAGGGAGCTAAATGATGCCTATGTAATAGACCCCATTCCCTACGCCATTTACGGAGGAAATACTAGAGTGAGATATATTCCTTCGTAGATGGATTTTCTGGGTATCATCAGGTAAGGATTGCTTAGGGAGGACCAGGAAAAGACTACATTTACTACTTAATGGGGTAGATTTTCCTTTAAAGTGATTCTTTTTGGATTGAAAAACATGCATGTTGTATTCTGACGTATAGTTGTTCAGGCATTCAAAGATTTTATTCACAACTTTTTGCAGGTTTATCTAGATGATTGGACAATATATGGGCTTGTGAAAGATCATTGTTATAATTTGTGCTTAATGTTTGAACGATACAAAAAATTGAGTATTTCTTTAAACATCAAGAAGTGCATATTTTCTACATCTGGAAGGAAGGGTTGCTGGTTGATCCAACTAAGGTTGCAGTCATTCTAGGCCTGGAAGCGCCTACCAATCAAAGTGAAGTGTGTGGATTTTTGGGTCATATAGGTTACTATCAAAATTTCATGAAAGGGTATGACAAAATTGTTGTACCATTGGAAGAATTACTAAAAGGGAAAGGTACATTTTATTGGGGAGAACCACAACAGCGTGCATTTGAGATATTAAAAAGAGACTTACTACCATGCCCATTCCACATTTTCCCTCATGGGATAAACCATTTCATGTGCATGTGGACACTTATGGAATAGCCATTGGCACTGTGTTAGCTCAACCTGATGAAGGTATTATAGAGCATCTAATTTGTTTTACTAGTAGGAAGCTGAATCTTGCTGAAAAGAATCATACAACTACAAGACGCGAAGCTTTCTCAAAGATCTATGCATTGTAAAAGTTTTGACAATACTTTTTGGGAACACCATTTGTGTTTTATACAAATCACATGGCATTAAAGTATTTGGTGAACCAACCGGTCTTGCAAGGGAACATATGTAGATGGGTACTCCTATTTCAATATTTTTACGTCACAGTTGTGGTGAAGCCAAGGAAAAGTAACTCTGGACTAGACCACTTGTCTAGAATTCACTTAGGAGAAGAAACACATAAAATTGAAGAAACAATGCAAGATGCACAATTATATAGGTTACAATGTGCAATCTTGTAATTTAGAAGACATTTTTGTATATCTACAAATTGGTATGGCACTAGAAGAAATCAAGGCATTAGAAAAGAAACAACTTGCTATACCCACGACAACATTAATGTTAATCAGTGGTCACCTCTATGAGTTAGGTAGATATGAGGTATCATACTGTTGTGTATTAGAGCATGAGCACAAGGATATTATGGAAGAAGGCCATGGTGGTATTGTAGGTGGCCACTATGCAGGTGATGCGACTACCTGAAAGATCTTACTTGCTAGATTATGGTGGGAAACACTATATAAAGATTATAAGGCGTATTGTAAGGCATGTGACCATTGTCAGTGCCTAGGAAAACTAGGGCAAAGAGATGAGATGCCTTTGAGACCGATTACTAGTGCTAAACTATTTGAGAAATGGACCATTGACTTTGAAGGACCTATTTCACCAGCCATGCACAAGATTGGATTGCGCTATATCATTACTTGCATATATTATCTCACACGGTGGGCAGAAGCAACACCTACGAAGGACCGTACAGTGGCTAAAACTGCTAGGTTTCTCTAGGAGAATGTTCTTACAAGATATGGATGTCCTTTAAGCTTGAAAATTGATAGGGGTATATAGTTTTTGAATGAGACAATCAGTATCCTATTATATGAGTTTATGGTTGCACACCATAAAACTACACCCTATCATCCTCAGGAAAATGTAACTTCTGAGGATTTCAACAAGATTTTGAGCTAAAATTTGAAAAAAAATTGTGATGTTGGGAGAAAGGATTGGGATGATAAAGTTTCAGCTATCCTTTGGGCATATAGAACAACTTATAAGAGATTGAACAAAGCCACACCGTTTTAGTTGGTGTTTGGCGCAGAAGCCATTCTCCCTATAGAATTTATGTTACCTTCTTTGCATATTGTGCACACTAGAGATATAGCTGATGAGAAAGCTTTAGAAGAGCATATTGAGAAGATGATTCAGCTGGATGAGAAATGACCCATAGCATGATGGAGTCAGAAGCATGAAAAGGATAGGCAGAAAGCATGGCATGACAGAAATATAAGGGATAAGAATTTTGAGATTGGACAAATGGTACTTCTTTATGACTTTAAGTTCTTGCACCATTCAAGAAATCTCAAAGTACATTAGTTACAGTCATATGTCATCACTCACATACTTGAAACCGTGCTTTCTAGTTAGAATAACTTGATGAAACATGACTACTTGGTTACTTCAATGGGAGTAAGCTAAAGACCTATTATAAATAAGTCTTCTTGGTGTTTGTAATAAGGCAGTATTGCCATATAGATTAGGATTTCAATTATGTATTTCCTTCACTGTCTTTATGATTTTTCAATTTAATTGTTCTTGTGTAATAAGCGCACTTGCGCGCATGAAACAAATTACTATGTGAAGAATGTTTATGTGCAAAGGACTGCACATAATTTTAGTGTGGAGTGGTTGTTTATATCTAGGTACAAGATAGTGGGAATTGAAAGGATAAAGGATTAAGCTACTATGTGTGTGTTTTAAGTCAAAAGAAGATTGCTTCTCAAAAGTGACCAAGGATGGAGATGAAAGAAGGAACAATATAACACGAGGCAAGTGGAGGCCATGATAACTACCAGGAGAAGTTACAGTGATGAGGTACTTAGGTGCAAGGGCATGCACTAAAGAGAATTCTATGACCAGAGGGTAGGGAGGCATGCTAAAAGGCTATAGCTGGGGTGCAAAGATGTACCTCATGGAACAAACAAATTTTGTCAATGAATGAGGGGATATTTGGTAGGTGAAGGAGAAATAAATGCATCAAATTTTGAAAAATCTATATAAGAATGGGATGTAAATTAATTTTTACCATTGTGATTAAGATTATTTGAAAGAATCAAAGTGTAAAGAGCTAAGTAATTGTATTAAGGTGTGATAGGTATGTAACCAATTGTGACAAAGAGATCTATGCACAGAAGAAGCTTGTGTCCCTGGTGGTGAAGGGTTTGAGTGAAACAAGGCAAAGGAGATGAGTTAGGGGCACGTAATTTCACCTACGACATGTCGAATCAAACTAGGGTTATCTTTGAATATTGTAGAATTTGAATGGAAAGGATCTAAAAAGGATTGCAAGGTAAAAATGGCACCTAAGAAGGCAACTGTAGCAGGAGTAAAAGGAAAGAAGAAGGTGATCATCAAGGAGGAAGAAATGGCTCCAAAAAGCAATTTTTCAGAGATGCAATATCCAGAGGGGGTTAATGTTGGCTAGGAGTGGTATTATCACATAAGGAAAATAAAAGTGAGTGAGTAAAATCACCGTCATTGTGAACAAGAAGGATATTAACGCATTGTTGAACACGAAGACAAATAAACACACAACAGAAGATATGTCAGTGTATGATGATGCTGGTGAGAAGATCTTACAAAGGATAGGGGTTTACCAACTTTATGAGCTCCCTGATTTTAGAAATTATGAGACATTATACTAGTGGCTTATGAGAAAAGTGCACGAGGATTTTTCTACTTTGTAGGGCACAGAGTTAGGATTTCAACTGCGCTCATCTCCATAGTGACAGGGTCGAAAGGCATGGGAGACAATTTGTGAGATGATATGATAGATACAACCAAAATATTGGAGACCAGGAAGGAGTTGGGATATACAAAGGTTCCACATGGTATAGACATCAAAAAACTAAAGAAGTATCTAGTTGTACAAACAACTGCACATCTCATTACAAAGCTTAATGACTAGGAAATATGGTCACAAGTGAACACCTTGTGGTTGCACATTTCCAAAAAGATGTCTGAAGGAGTAGTCTACAAAATTTCATGGTATGTCACATAGACAATCATTGACGAAGCGTACGCATGAAGAAAGATCAGCTTTGGAGTTGTTTAGTTATTACTAGTGTTCATGGAGATTAGAGTGTCTGATGGACCGAAGGAGAATGTATGGGAGTATCTGATTGAACACAAATCGCCTATAGAACACTTAAATAATTACCTATATGAGGGATCCATGATAGATAAGGTTAATCAACATGCCAAGAAATGGTATGATAGGCTCCGTGCAGCTTTTGAGGAAGAATGACGCATCCCCAAGAACTTACCTTCAGTGGTTGGAAAGGAAGTTCAATTTACTGTATACCAACATTTTTGTATAGCATGGTTTGTAATGAAAGATAGGGCATGGAGTCCTTAGTGAAATTTTCCATATGAATTCATAGAAAATTACTTCTAGGCATCATTACATAGGTTTACAGACATGCGGCAACTGATGTTCAATGCTGATAAGGTAGATTGTAACTACCACACACTAAGGAAGAAATATGTGTATCCAGGGTGGGGTCCACATGTTGAAAGAATCCTTTTTAACGTTTTGAGTATTAAACCAATAAGTTTGGTTATGGGATATATTGGAGTAGTGCTGGTGTATCTCCAAATGAAGCCAAAGATGGAGAATAACACGTATATGGAAGGTGAGTCTGCACTTCTAGCACCACCAAAGGTAAAGCATACAATGGAGAACATCCCAGTGCCTAATCCCATAGAGCTAATCGATGTGGAGGATGAGGAGGAGGATCACAAAGATAGTGGTGGTTTTGGAGCATAGACACAGGAGAAATCCTATAAATAAAGTTGAAGATTAGCGCGCCATACACCACCTCAACCACAAGAGGGGAATTGATGAGGACTTGAATGCAGTTAGGGGAGCACCTATTTAAGAGGGTGTTTAGGAGAAACCATGACCCAGGTGCTTCTCTAACCACAAGTGTGTCGATCACTCTAGAATCTATCCACAGAAGGAGGAAACCGCAAGAGGAGGAAACTGAAGTTAAATGAGGAAGTAGAGATTCATGAGGAAAATTGTCCTAATTCTTCCTACACTTCCAGAGAACATAGAGAACAGTTGAAGACTCAAAGGCAAGAGGAGAGAATGAAAGGACTAGAGGAGAACATGGTAGTAATTGTTGGAGGATATGGAGACACAGATTCCAAATTTGAGTTAAGTCCTTAAGTAATAATGGTCTAGAAAAACAGTAGGAGCACATTCCACTAACCATGTGTATGCGGAGAAGTAGGTAAAATTATTCATGCCCGCTTTGAAAGCAGGATAGCACAAAAGGATTTGATTTAGCTGGGAGCTAATGGATGAGGATATGATTAATGTGCACACTCAGAAGCACCTATCATGGTCAATGCACACCCATATGGATGAGCCGACTTTGATATATATGCAAAGATTCATACATTTCGAGACGGTTAAGAAGGCACCACAATCTAGACATATGATAGTAAGCCTATTGCCATGTCAGATGAGCAGGTTCAGAACGCATTGCTGAATGTTTCTACTAAAGTTTGTAAGGGTAAGGAAACATGGATAAAGCTACAATGATAACGCGTGTTGCTCTAAGAGTAAGACAAAATATGCATAGATAGCTACACATAACTCAAGAGAGGGACTTAGCGTGGATAAAGAATGAAGTATTTATGAGCATCATAGAGTGATGATTGGGGACAATTTCAGAAGCAGAGAGCTAGGCCAACAATTGGAGGGCCAATGTACCAATATACATTTCCTCATCTATACACTAGTGTAGGAAAGCTGGTGGATTTGGTACTTGAAGATGAACCTATTGCACATACCAACTTCAAGGAATTAAGAACAAGAGGTAGGGGTGAGAGAAAGCATCATTGATGTGAAGATTACATCATATGAAGGGAAACTACAATTTCTACAAGAAGTATTGAAGAAAGTAGACCAGGCTTTAAACATCTAAACAGCTACAAAGGCAATTATCAACATGAAGACCCTGGAATAAAGCTATAAGGTCTAGAGGAAATGAAGGATGAAACATTGGGCCATGTAGTAATATTGTCAATAGTTAAGTAGAAATGTGAGGCCTGTGGTATTACCACCAAGAGCCGCATAAGACTCAACTGCAAGAGCTTGGGAAGCTCATTGACACAGAAGTGGATCTTTTAGAAGGAAGAATGACCTCAATGTCCAATGTTATGTTGGTTCTACAAAATTAAAAATGAAGAGATTGTGAGAGATGAGTTGGAATCCATTGATGTGAACACTCTAGAGAAATAAGAACAAGCATCATTGAATGTCAAACCTTGGAGGCTGGAATAAAGAGGATTATCTAGAGTTTCTCTTCAAACATATACAGAGGATGTTTGCCTCTTAAAACCATTCTTTTATTCTCTACATTCTTTCTTATTTTTTCCTTTCAATATTCTTTACTACAATTTGGAGATAACAATGATCGGGGCGACAATGTGATTAGTGTGGGGTAATGTTGATCAGATAACACTTGATAGAACTCACACAAGAAGTTTGTGTGGGAAAGTAGGCTAGATTTAAGGGTACGAATGGACAGAAGAGCACGCACGTGGAGGGAAAGTTCAACATTCAGGACTTAGACTATTTTGAGCATGAAGATCTATTTTTGCAGAACACAACAATGATGTAGGGACGTGCACACCACACATTGTCCTATCTCTAAAGGATTAGATCGAAGTGTTTTACATGGAGACAGCTAAGAATAGGGTTGTCACTTCAGTTTACCTGCAAGAGGTCTATAGATAGCACACTTGCATGTTTTGGCTATGCCTATAAGCGATGCGATGGCTATTAATATCATGCGGCTATTTTTGGAATAGAAAGAAGCGGTGAAGGGCAAGTCTCCACCCTTATATATGGCACAAATCACATAGATAGAGATATAGAGAGGTATATGATGAGATTACTATATCAGATCCATACGCGCATTGGTATAGAATGCCATTATTGTAAGGAGATTTTGTGTTTATTAATAGATGGAAGTTATTGGATTGAATCTAAGTGTCATTCCTATGTTTAATTGAGTAGTGCATATTCTTGATTCAATCATGATTATTATTTGATCTTTTATTTAATAAATCTGAATATGGTATGCATTATAGAATGATGGATTAGTTATGGATCTATATGTTTATTCCTTCATCACGCTAACATCCTACTACAACAACCCTAAATAGGGACTGGGTACCCTTTGCACGCTTTAGGTGAGCACTCAATCTAGGCTTAGTGATGTGCCAGTGTGACTAGGGTGTTACCGGTAATTTAGGCTACATTAAATGACCTTCCGTAATAAAAATATGTAAAATAAATTCAAATCAGGATATGAGAAGCAACTACATTATTTTGGTCCCATTCCATGGGTCTTAACCCCAAGCTAATAGGAAAACTTATTTCCTATTCTCAAGGAAAATTTTCTCGTATGAGAGTCCTTGTGTATTTGAATTTTTAAATTGTTTACTTCAGATTTTAACTTGGGTTTGCACACACATTTCAAACTATAAAGAATTAATAAAATATTTCTTAAACATTTTTAACTTTGCATATGATATTCATGCCCAAGTAACAAAGTTATTCTAGAGCCCTTTCACTAAGGGTTTCGATGGATGGGGGTCCACCATAATTTTCTTGATAATACAATTTATTCAAAAAATACACACAATTTAGTTACCACAAAAAATAGAAAGAAGGGGGGCTTGATCATTTTAAATACCCTTTGAGGTTGTTGATTAAAAACCATAAAAATCAAATAGTTTACATAAAATAACTTAGACCTAAACTATGAATTTAAAACATGACTCTGACACTATGATAAGAATTTAGAGGTTCTAATTATTACAATTAATCAACCAATGCATTTAAATACTCATGTTAAACCATAAAAAATTAAATGATAAAAATTAGTAATGTAATAAATAAAATTAAATAACATATTAATAAGTAAGACATACCAAAGTAAGAACATAGTGACAATATGTTTTTAAGTGGAAAAAACCCCAAATAGGGTAAAAAATACCATCGTAATAACCTTGTTACTTTTCAGAACGAAACTTAAAATATCCAGTAACCCTTTTCCTCCTTCAACCCTAATAACAAGGGTTTAAAAGTAATATTCACTTTGATATTCATTCGAAACATATCAAATGAGGACCTATAGTTCCTTTTTATAGGTGATCGGTTATGTCTCTTGACCACATTTTCACCCTTATCAGGCACAAATATACCTAGGTTTATAATATTTAAATGTTAAATATAATCATTCCATGATACTAAATATATAACCGAAAAAAAAAAGTATATACTGGGTTCACATATTTAATAATAAAAATAAAAAATCTTTCATATTATTTAAATATTAACCTATATAAATTAGCTGATGGACCCATATACATTAAAGGTTGGCCAGACCACTTAATCATTATGTTCCAATAGTTTCTCCGTGATTTCATGCCAATTTAGCCCAATTTTTTGGGTGCTCTCATGATATGGTAGAAGAAGGTAGGGAAAAAGGTCTACTATCATTCTCTATATTCTCCATCCCTAGACAACTTCCCACATTTATACACCATACCGATGGTTGTGATCCTCGTCTGCTCAAGTTTTGATCTAGTTTGATCAAAAGAACAAAGGAAAGAAACTATTAAATTATTGCTTGAGGATTGTTCATATACAATACCAACTACTTGTGAACTGATGGAAACCAGCTGATATGAGGAAAAACTATGTATTTCATCAGTGTCTAGTCATAGAAACCAGGTAAAGGGAAGGGAAAAAAATAAGGAAAAAAAGGCCTAGGCACCCATGTTTGTCTCAGTGCTAGTGTCTGTGTTTGCATAAGGACCCGAATATGATTTTTTAGGCCCAGTCTGAGGACTCAGAGGTGTTGGTTTGAATATGTGTGAAACTATATTGAAGTAGATGTAGGAACACTGAATGGTTTGAAGATTTACTAATAGATGTCCCCTTGTTTGGGGGCATGAGACATGCTAGGAGGATGTTTCCCCAAAGAAGACCACCCTGATGAATAATACAATATGTAGATGTATGGAATTTTCTTGGTAGGAACAAAGCATACACAAACAGATGGCTAGGAAAACCAAGTGTTAGTGCAAACAAGCCTGCATATAGAAAAACAATGTAAAAACAAGACGAAATGTAGATTTGTGACAAAGGGTTTAAAATATGGGACATCAGCTCCCAATGTAACAAGACAATTAGGGATGAAGTGGCCCAAAATAATAAAAGCAGTAAAAAATAAAAGAAATATGGGAAAAAGTGTGGCCAGAGTAGTGACATACAATGTCAATAGAGACAAGCAATAAGTAAGAAAATCATTAGACAACCATCGGTGGTAAATAGTTCCTACAAAGAAAATGTTGGACCATGAAGACTCGTTAGCATGTTAGAAAGCTAGAAGTATGTCCAAAGTTTGTTTGTATGATCCGATTTATAGTATTGTGATAGTACACGAGAAGTAGTATAGAAGAAATAATAACACCTCTAATGTTACAAAAGTGGATTACCCATGAGCCCATTGAGATTAGTAGATTTATAGTTGCCAACATCATCTGCATGTAAACTATCTATATAGAGTTCTAATATCAAAATAGAAATCAAGTGAAGTGCATGTGTAGAAGAAAATAAAAGGACATTTACATGTATCTATCTAAGTAGAGGAAAAGTGTTAATACAAAATATGAGAAAGAAGACCAATGTGCAACAAAGATAGTGCAGTTATGTTATTTTGTGTGCTGGAAAATGCAAGGTGATTGTGATGTGCGCGGTATACAGGAGTGAATTAGAGGTGAGGATAGGTTTACCACTGGTTTGTTAGGAGGTACTGTCTTAGGCTTGGGTTTGTACCTTATTGGGTAGAGATGTAGTGATGACCTAGTGACAGAAGGTGTTGTAGGCTTAACTTACCTCCTTAGAGGGTAGTGGGATTTTCAATTTAGGTTACACCTTCTTAGGTAAAGGTGAAGGAAGGCATACATGTGTAGAGGGGAAAAATAATGTTTTGCATGGACGAGTAGCCATGCGTGATAAAAGCGGTCGCAGTGACGGTTGCTGACAAAGGAAAGTTAGAAGGCATGGGTGAAGAGAAGGAAATATAAAGGGTTTGATCCTTTACTGTAAGTGGAGGGGGTAGGTATAGGTGGAAGAAGATGCAGAGTCATGGCGAACGTGTATGCTGTGCTGGGTTTAGGTTGGTTTATAAAGGATTTTGATGAAGAGGTGGATTGATGCACTTTGATTTGCCTTGGATAGGTTGTTTCTTGGTGAAGTTTGGACGGGTGAGGCCCTAGGATAGATGAAAGGGGCAAAGGTGACAAGGCATGGTGGGTGAAAATGGGATGATGTGTGTGGCCTAAAAGATGGGTCGTCACTTTTAGGTGGAGGATTGGTTTTACATGGGCTGGGAAGATGTGGCTAAATCCCTTGGATGGGTTTAGAACGACTAGGCTTCGATGTCAGAATCCACCTATGGTTAGTGACGAGTCTGGTGCAGGGGAAGGTATGGTGGATATAAATAGTCTTAGGCTATGAACATATTTAATAATTGGTTAAATGTTATATGTAACAAGGGTGATGAAGAATGGTCCATTTCAATAGCATGGTAATGGTTGATTAGGTTCATTGTGAAATACCTTGAATAGATGTAGATAGAGATTAAGAATTATTCAGTAGGAAAAATATATTGGGTTGAGAAGGATAGACAAAGGTGTTTCCAAATCATGGAATTATAAACCATAATCCAAGCAGTCAGGGACACGACGTGGAAAGGATCTATTGTAAGAGGAGATTGATGTTGGATTAGGGAGAAATTCCCTATAAAATATGTTGTGAGCTAGGGAATTGGTTGGCTTCAGACTCTGTGGGTTAAGAGAGATGTGAGAGTAGCTTAACAAGATCTAGAATGGTAGGAGGGAATTGTCCCAACGTTAATGTGGCAAATCTAAAGGATCCAATATGTTTGGGAGGATAAATTTCGGATAGATAGTCTCCTTTTTAAGGAGAGAAAGTGAAGATGACATTCCTATGGTTAAAGAGAGTATAACATAAGTTGTTCATTGGTTTTAGGTGCTAGGTTTGGTTGTTGGTAAGGTAGTGGTTGAAACTGTGAAAAACATTAGGGGAAGTTGTTGAATCTCATGGGTGAAGGGGAGATGAAGGGGATCTCTATGGGTGAAGTTTATAGGAAGTAGGATACCCTCCGTGGGGTAGAGGAGGTTCAGCTAGAATCTCCTTGATAGATGGGATATGAGAAAAATTACAGAAGGGCTAGTATGGTGTCAAAAACAACATAGCCCTTGCAGAAATTACATCATTCGTAGAAGGCTACCTGGTTTGGTTGATGATGGGATACAGTGAAGGGAATGAATCTGAAGATATAATAATTCTGATTTTGTGTGTGCATTCAGTGTTTCCAGGACGAGATATTCATTATCTAACATTCCTGGAACGTTCTTAAAGGTATATATTACATTTTCTTTTTTTATATGGCCTTTTACCGAGTGATGATGATAGTTACAATAGTCATGTTCTTGATACCATTTAGGCATGGAGGAGGGGGGTAAAAAAATAGTGTATTAGTTTTAGGGTGGAGAGCAATGGCTCCAACCTTAAAAGTTTTTTTAATACTAAAGAATAGGCTCCTGATAAGTGTTTTTGGTTGCTCCATATGACACTGAAAATTTTGAATGAGGAAGGTTGTAGGTAGGTTTCAATTGATTGAGGTGAGATGGACCAAACCTTAAAAACTACCCATGTTGGAAATCCTTTGGAATTTTGAATAATATTGTAGGGTTTGAAGAGGAATAATCATCAATTTTATTTAATGCATCATTTTGTTCTGCACTTGAATTGTTCTTCTCTTTAATGACTTTGATTGCTAGTTTTTGAACACCATGGTAAATGCTTGGTAAAGGTAAATTTAAAAAATTTTTTAAAACAGGTTTGTACTTAACCCAATTTCTGTGAGATTTCATGGCCACAATCTCTAATGAACAACTTTATAAGTCAGTTTGAGAGGAAAATTGAATTTTAATTAGTTTGATGAGGCCTCTACCAATGGGAAATACTAGGGCTACTCATAGTCATATTTTTGAGTTGAGTATAGTTAGTCATAGTGACCTTCCTGAGATATTGATTGAAAAAATGGTCAGGAAGGTTGAGCCACTTGATTAAATGAGTAATGGATGTCGAGGAAACCCACTATACAAGTCTAATGTAGGCCCCATTACAGGACATGGGGAATGTTCATAGGAGTAAAAGCATCATGAATGGGGATTAGATAACACCCATACTTGAAAGAATACAAGTGTTTTTGCGGGTCTTCTTATGTTAAACTGGTTTAAATCAAAATTCTCAATGCAACAAGTAACTGGGTATTACAGATTGATTGTTAGGTTTCAGGTTAAGGAGTTGCGAGAAGATAGCAAACTAATGCTTACAATTGTTTCCATATGTTCCATATCATTTAATAAGGTCGTTAGTTAGGGTGTGCTGATTGAGCATCCCATGCATCATAAGGAGGTTGTTGATGATGAATGTTAGGATGTAGATAAAAATCCCATATTGGTGGTTCTGAGTATTTGAGAACTAATGGGGGGAATTAGATACAAGTGGCAAATCCCCAATAGGCGATGGACAAGATGGGGGTTTGGTGATATGTGTAAGTAGGTGGGGCAGTAGAGGGAGTGATCCTCATTAGTGATTGGAGAGTGATGGTGGGTAAATATATATGATAAAGAGTTCTCGGTGTTTTTAAAGGGGGTGGTATGAGTTTCGACAGCTCATATGGGTAGTTGTGATGCTATAGGTCTTATATACAAGGTGGTAGGTGGAGACAGGGCTATCCTCACGGTGCGCTAACGAAGGACATGTAACCACCATGGGTTGAAACTAAACTTCAAAAAGTGTATTATGTGTAGGTTACATACGTCTTTTGGTGTGGGGTCAAGCTGGGGATACTACGAATGGTAAAGTGGAAGAAGGTATAATGAAAAGCTAATGGTTAGCTGATGTAGAAGTGGAGGTGAGGGAGAGATGAAATGGACAAATTGCATGTCGTATACCAAAATGGTCCTTGATGAATTACACGTAGAGGAATGGAGAGATAATTTTAAGGAAGTGGGGTTATGGTTGGGATTCTTGGTAAACTCATCATCACTGGGTACTAATGATAATGGGTTATGTCAGTACATAGGTCATAGGGGAAGAAAACGATTGGCTGAGTGGAGTAGCTAAACGCGTGACTATGAGTCAAAACCATGTGAGTTGCATAGGCTGGTATGATTATCTATAAATGACACAGAAAAAATAAACAAATGAAGAAAAATAAGTTTCAGGAGGGGTTTGAAGGTGGTTGGTGGTTGATGTTTTAAATTAGGAATTAAAAAATAGGATCCGAGACGGTTATGCAACCGATAATGGTAGCTGGGTAACAGAGGGATGGTCAAGGTGACCGATACCAGTTTACTATGGGAAAATAATGTTGTTTCAAATGAAGGCAATATAACTGATGAAATAAAATTAAAAAAAACTAGATGTTATAGTGATTTTAAAGTGCCAGAGTATGATGATGTGTTTTACGACTTAGAAAAGAACCAAAAAATGGGGGTGAAGTGTTTTTGGTTTGAAATGACAATAATAAAAACTAGAAAACCATAATGGTTACATACAAATTATGATATTCATATGAAAACTGATGACAGTCCACTAAACCAACACTGGTCATTGGAAATTTTAAAAATATAGGAATATTTGATTTTTTTACTTAGTCAGATAAATAAAAACTATAAACCCATAAATCTGAGTTATAATAGTAATAAACCTTAACACACCAAAAAAAAATCTATGACTATGACAACCCATATTTGTGGGGGTGAAAGAAGGAAAAAAATAAAATGAATCATGATCCTACAATCTAAAAACAAAACTATCAAGAAAAATCTAAGAACAACACGAAATCCTAAGAGTGAAATTTTGTTTTAGCTTATGTTATTTTTAAACTAACTTGTGAAATAGAACATTTTTTTTTTTTGAAAGAGGGTATCCTATGAAGAGGCAAGATTAAGAATGGTTTAGGTTATGTTTGGAGGGAGCGGTCCTTTCTTGAGTAATGACAGACCAAAGAAGAAACAGCTGGGTGCCCACTTTCAACCCTATGATCCGTGTGATCATTTTTTTGACAACTTCTTTGAGGGGAAGGATTTTTTAAGAATATGTGTAGTTTTTGTTTTTCAATTTGGACAAAGAGAAAAAGTGAATGTGCTCTATGATTCAAACTATGTCAACCATCACAACGGGGCAGGAATTTAGTGTATAATTGCCCTCAGTTTTAGTGTGAGGAAAAAAATGCAACATAGAAGCATGAAAGCTTATTTTAAAACCCCAATTGAAATGTGTCATTCGATCTAAATAAAGAGTGAATAGCGAAAGGAAATGACTTTCACTAATGAAAGCAAGAAAAGGAAAAGAAGGATTCCTTTAGTTTAGAATACAAATGACACTGCTACAAATTAAAGAAAGAGAATATTTCCAGGGAGAGAGAATTAAATGTTTTTTTAACTTCCTTTTGAAACAAGAAACAAGCATACAATGGTTCCTAAAGAATGAATATTAAATGCAAGATCCCCAAATGGGTCTCCATCGGGAGGCACAACCAAAATGTTTCACCAGATCTTAGAAAATTAAGAAACAGGTTAAGATAGTAGGCCAAGGAGGAATACCTATTTGTGATTGTTGGGTTGAAGGTTTGTGTGCATTATGATTCCTTATCCAATTTGACTGCGAGGAGTTCCCTTGTTGCTAGGAGGAATAATTGTAAATGACAAAACAATACCAACCATATAGGAATTAATCACATATTTCAGGATTCCTAGCAGAATCTAGATACAGGAAGCGTGATTCTTCCTAAAATAGGTGGTCAGCCACTTTACAAGATCAATGTATTCAACAAGATACATTGAAATAAAAAAGCTATTGGATTGAAAAGTGATTTAGGGTATCTCATACAAAAAAAATAAGAAAAAGGTAAGGTATAAAAGTGAGTGAGGTCAAAAGGGTCAGGTGATTGCTGTGTTAGTTACAGGGTCTGGTAAGAATCTAGGTAAGGTCTGGGAAGATAAAAAATGATTCTAAGTTGTGGGAAATGGTAGGACTCTCGCTAGCTGGGGTATATTGCTAGACACAATAACTCTGTCAGTTGGTTGTGTGAATGATGATAGTTAGGAAGAATGACCGATGCGGTTGGTTAACTGGTTGTTGGTAGGGGAAATCAGTTAAAAACCACCTTAGAATTATGTTTTTGAGTTTTGTGATTGCACAGAGGTTGTAACTTGTGAGGGTGAGGTCGTATAAAATGGCCTTTGTGCTCAGAGATGATTAGAATCGGGTGAAGGTGGTGCCAGGTATGGCAAGGGGATAGGTTGGTAGAGGAAGGGGGTGACAGATGTTGTGTTGAAAAATAATTATTGAGATGAAATTATAAACCTTATTGAAATAAAATAGGATAAATTAAGAGATGTAGGTACTTAATGAAGAGTAGGTTTGGAGAATGCAAGTGATGTTGGAATGTGAGGGAAGAGATCCAGAGAGGAGAGTTGTGGTTTTCATGCCCGGAAGTTCAAAACCCTCCATGATTTTTTTGTGTGATTCTGTGATGTGAAGAAAGACTGGATGAATGCCACTGGTTGTTAGTAGTTGCTTCAAAAAAATTGAGTTCTCTAAGTTCTTGTTTCATAAGAGATCTTGAATCAACTGAACAACCTAGGAAAAGGATATTGGAAATGTATCTAAACCTAAACTAGCGATATTAGGGAAATAATGTTGGGGAGATATAACTAGAATAGTCAAGGTGAGACTATTAGGTGGGCCAAAAAATAGAGCAAGATTGTTTCTATTTTGGCGTGATTTCAAACCTTTTTGCGTCGGGAGTGATGGATCCCAGAAAGAGAAGTAGAAATATTTTAGGTGTTAATAGGAGTTAATCAGGTTAAGACTAAGTCCTAGTTTGTTATGAATGTTTTAGACTGGTCTTTTTAGGTCATTTAATGAGGTATGAGTGGGCCATTTGAGTGAGGTTGGCTAGGTGATTGGCTGGGCGTGGGCGTGGTTGAGTGAGGGATATTAATTAATTTAATTAAGATAATTAATTCAAATAACATGTGCACTAAGGTGATTTGAATGTGTAGGATATGGTTATTTAATCAACGGGGTTGTAAGGAAGTGGACACAGTTTTGTTGTCTACATATATATATAATAAAAAATATTACATGTTTTAAGAATATAGATCACATTAATTTATTAAATAAATGAAAGGAACCCTTATTTAAAGGGAGCTGAAAAATAGATGATTGGTTCATCAGAGAGCACTTGCATAACTCACATAAGCCGTCCGGCATGCGGAAAGTAGGCTAGGTTTCAGGCAGTGAAGGGGACAAGAAGAGCACACACATGGAGGACAAATTTAGAAGTGGGGACTAGCCTTATTTTTGACCATGGAAGACATATTTTTAGAAGAGCGCGTGCGGAACACACAATGATCCAGAGACATTGCACACCACACATTGTCTATCTTTAAAGGATCATATCAAATTTTTTTACATGAGCTGAGTTAAGAATAGGATTGTCACTTTCAAGTTAGTGCAAGAGGTCTATAGATAGAAGAATGCATGTGGGGCTATGCCAGGTAAGCGGGCATGGCAGTAATAGGATGCTGGCTATCATATTTTTGAATAGAGAAGTGTGAAGGGCAATCCCCACCCCTATACATATGATGCGATAAATAGATAGAGCTATAGAGAAGTATACGATGGGGATTACTGTGAATAGTCCATATGCGACATTGGTATAGAATGCCATTTTGAAAGGAGCTTTTGTGTTTATTATAAGTGGAAGTATTGGCTGAATCTAAGTGTCCTTCGATGT
This sequence comes from Taxus chinensis, assembly GCA_019776745.2. Classification (NCBI taxonomy): domain Eukaryota; kingdom Viridiplantae; phylum Streptophyta; class Pinopsida; order Cupressales; family Taxaceae; genus Taxus; species Taxus chinensis. Next base: position 884,293,646 of record CM034146.1, on the reverse strand, counting down.
GTGTATGAGTAGTCAATATTCTGATGCAATCATTGAGTATTTTTTGATTGTTCTTAATAAACTAAATATGGTATTGCCATGTAGAACGAGGATTAGTTATGGAATTCTATATGTTTATTCCTTCATCAACGCTACCATCCTATTACAAAAAACCCTAAAAAGGAAATAGTACCTTTGTGCGCTTTGGGTGAGGCCCTCATTATAGCTTAGTGATGTGCCAGAAACAGCCCACTCCCGGTCTCCACCCCGTTACCAAGGACATTATAGGCTGGATCAATTAGTTCATTGCCGGGATCTGTTTTTCAAGTGTTTTTCAAGAATGGTTCACGATTTGAAGACATACCGGTTCAACCCCTAGCAAGTATGAGAAGTGATATGCAATACTAGAGAAATATATGCATGGTGGGGTTTTTAGCAGTGGATCTGAAATTAATCACACATGGGGTAGAATAGAATAGTATGATAGTTATATAGAGGTTTTTTGCCATCTTTCCGTAGAATTATACGAGTGGCGGATTGCTTATGCATCTAAGTTGAAATTAGAGGTATTGACACCGGCACATTGTCTAGACATAGGAAATAATTTTAGCACTTTATCATGTGACCGGATCTAGGATGTAATGTGGAGACATGGTTTGTGGGTTTCTAAATGACATATTATGGAATATTCAATTGTGAATTATTCTTTCCTAGAGGTAGCTGAAATTCCACGATTTGCGCTATCTACAGGACAAATCTGCATGCCTTCCACTTGTGATCAAAAATCTCGGGAATGGGGTTACTTTAACATGGAGAGTAAACGCAATGGCTAATAACCTCCATGCGTGATTGATGGTAGGAAAAGGTGTTAGGTGAAGATGGTAGCACCTAGCGGAAGAAAGCCAGAGAGAGAGGAAAGGTGGTATAAGTATAATGAGGCACACGAGAGGGAGGGGAGATAGAGAATCGACGGACCATTTCAAAAAGGATGGCATTGCGGAGAAGAGTGATCATGAAGGATGTGGAAATCTCACATAGAAGACGTGTGGCAAGCTAGAGCATATGAACTCCCCTATTTGGGAAAGCATGACAGGCGGATTCCACCTGGCCTCATCAAAAGTGGTGCGAACAGAGAATACCTAGGGCCTATCGCACAAATCTTAATCCACCATGGTGACCAAGCCCTTGCACTTTTTTTTCCAGTAATCTATTATGACAAGATAGTACTCAACAAGAGAGTTTGGGAGGTAAGAGAGTAATTACATCAATTGGCAAGAATAAACAACTTAATGTTATTCAGAGGTGTGTTTTTCAGGAAGCATCATCTACACAGACGTCAGTGCGGCGATGTTGGTTCACTTAGGAAGTGGGAAATGCTCAAAAACTATAGGAGTTCAATGATAGTACTACTGTCAGAAGCACAGGGGAGTACATCATATGCCAGTCCTAGTTTCTAGATACTGGTGGCGGGTCAGGAGGTTTATAGTGGGGGGTTCTAGGTCAGGGATCTGGTGGTTCTAGAGGCAGGGAAATCACAAGAGTTTCTAGCTCAGGTGGTCAAGGTCTGCAGTCCACATCCAACTATTCTATATAGGAGGATCTTCTTTGTCTTCTTAGAGTATAGAGGTAAAGAGGATGCTCTAAGCATGTGCAACAAGTGTGGAAATCTTAGGGCACGCAAAAAGGGGATCATGAATGCTAAGGCAAGGCAAGACAATCTACTGCATTTAGGGATGAGCATACAATTTGGTTATAGAGAAAGTTTGACCCGTAATCCAACTTGTTGGATTATGCAAGCATTGACGGCTGCTTTCTTAAAATAGTTCTATAGCTCAAAAATTTGAAGCAGTAAAAGTTACTAGAGGCACTAAAGATTATCCAGGTAGGGCACCACTGAGAGTGTACGGGGTTGATTCCACTTTAAGAATACTTCTATCTAATATTTCTTATAATACTAACACCAGCAAGCATACACAATGGTTTTTTGGAGGATTTGATACACCATTCAACAGAGAGTGTCACATAAGACATGCATTGAATTACGTAAAGCACTGGAATCAGGCTTGCATTGTTGACGCTATTGGGGCATTGACACTGGCGTTAGGGTCCATTCTTAGAGGTATAGATTAACATTTTTGGCCAAAACATTAGAGAAGCTATCAGTGAATCATCACATGAAACGTGCTCAGGAATTTGGTGCACAAATTGTGAATAGAAATGTAACACCAAGGATAGTTGTCCTCACAAAAAAAAAAAAAAAAAAACAAATAAAAAAAAAAAAAAAAAAAAAAGTGACACTCCTTTATGTTGGGACTGTGAGATATTTCATTTTTGAATATGATGCTAGTCCCTGTCCTTGTTTACAGTGCGTGATCAAGGAAGAATGTAATCTTTTACTATAAAAAATTTTCAGGTCCAACCCCATGATACTAAGGATTTTCAATTGATTGGTCAGATCTAGTATGTTAGAGACATTGGGGTACCGACAGACAAGTGTAACAGATAATTCTAAGGTAAGAATGAGACCAGTGATTGGGATCCTAATCAAATGCACTATGATAGAATGGGCATATTGAAGGAGGGTCGTGGAAGGGGATGTGATTATCATGGTGGATAAGCGGATGAGGACCGGGTGGAAGAAGAAGGGAGTTTCATCCAAGAAGAAAATTTTATTACATGCGGACCCCTAATCATTATAGGCATGAATTCCCCAGATGTTACATGTTTCTTTATTTTGGAAAGAATCATATCTATGAGGAGTGGATCAACTTATATGAGCATCTAGTAAACATCATAGAAGAAAACCCCCAAAAAAAAAAAGGTTTGGGTTTGTAAGGATGGTTAGGATCTAGCACACAGAGGAAAATCGTGAATGCCTAAGATAACCACCAAAACATGGGTTACTGTAAATATTACCACAAGCACTAAAGCAACATGCGCAACGAGAGGGCATTGTCCATGAAGCCTACGATCACGAAGGGAGGCAGGTTTTACATATAAGGACCCAAAATCTAGCTCATCAAAAGGCAGTTTAGTAGGATACCATGCAAGTGATAGGGTCTTCGGGTGAAAGAATACTTTTAAGGAGAAAAGAAAGCATCAGAGACAATCCAAACAATATCAGGATGTCTGAGAGAAGTATGTAAAATGCTTGCACCAGAGGAACATCCTCCACTATTAGGAATTTGGTTAAAAAGGGAAAATTCACACACAAGTATTGGATAGGATGACACATCCTGCATGTAAACTTCCCCATGATAACATGAACTATGAAAAATACATTACTCTAAATGTTGTTGTGGATGGATAGGGTGACAAATATTCTGAACTAGATACAGGGTGTGAACGTAAAGTTCTTACATTATAGCATGGGTACAAATGGGAGGACCCCCATTGCAGCCATCAGAAATGTGTTGTTTATGGAAAAACACACTAAGGCCACTCTCGTCGGAGTTTTCAAGGAGCATCTTATAACTATACAGGGGACAAGTGTTAGGGATTTGAGTATTAGGCACTTGCGGGAAGCAGACCGTTTCGCCATGCTTGCTGCCCTAGTGTTATGGGAATTCCGCCTCCTCCAGTCTCCCATTCACCCCCTTTACCTTCCCCCGACCCTCCTCCCAGCTCTCTGTCCCTTGTCTTTAAGGTAATGCGATTCAATAAGGGGTATATCTATTTATATCATCTTGAGAACAAGGAGGAAAGGGTTGTGATACCTTTGACAGTGGAAGTCTACAAACATATGTTGAGCCCATAAGTGAGGAGGGGACTTCAACAAAATCTATGTCCATGCTTTTCAAGATCCAGAGGAAATGAGCCATCAAAGGAAGGCATCCTATAAGTGGGAGGCTTCTATTCTATTAGTGATACTAACATTATTTATTATGACAATTGGGCTCATGGTACAATAATAGTAGTGTGCAAAGTGAAAAATGTTGGTTACATGTAGAAGGAATTCATTCTATTCAATGGATAGTAGTGCAGTCCTTGTATAGAGGAGTAGAAGATTCTTCCGATATTTTTGGATAGCAATAGAGTCACATGCCTGACTAGGTCAGTAGAAGAGAAGGTTGGATTATTTCTTACACAAGATAGCAACATGCTGGTGGGTAGTTCATAGAGATAATCTTATAGATGGAGGAGATCATAAGTGATATATACTAGGTTTGTAAGGAAGTAAGCACCTCGCTGATCACACTTATAATGTGATCAACTTTCAACATCACATTGAAAACAAGTGTGAGAAACTCTAGAAAATGGGACAAGAAGGCATTACCACCTCACTATGAGTGCATAGACGTATCTACTCTACAAGGATGGGCACATGCTGGATGTATTATGCAAGAACTACATAGAGGAGGACTAGGAATTGGCCAAAATTGGACTACAAGAAATGATCTGATATTTAAAACTACTTTTTACACCCAAAATCCAAAAGGAGAGATAAGGAATAAAAAATTTGTCAAGTGGTTAACCATGGGAGATAGTGCAAAGATGCGGACTCATCAAGAATTAATGGGTGAGAGAGAATAGGCACGTGTTTTAAAGAAAGAAGGGAGAAGACTCCAGATGCTGATCGTGCTTGTCTAAGAAGAAAAGGTAAGAGGTGTACATCATGGATGATGAGTAAGTCTGAAAAATTTGGATAGTGACCTTCAAAACAAAAGAGTGTGCAAGGTCTGGATAGTGCCAGATAAGGGAATACACAACCATACATTGAAACCAATAAGACCAAAATGTCAATATAGATAATAGGCCAATCCTAAAGAGGTCAAATTAGAGACTACTGGGCAAACCTCGGAGGGGAAGAAACGCTTTCATGGATTTATCAGGGATTATCATGATTATCCCATCAAGGGTCATGCACTTAAAGGCGTGCATGAAATCATTGGGAAATGAAGATAAATCTTAAGGAAGGGTTTGCACACCTGTGAGCATGATACCCTTTACAGAATGAATCCTAATTTACGTGAAAAGTAAAAGAAGAAATTGATAAATGTTGCAATCTGAAATTATCACGCCCGTGATTGAGTCAAAAGGGTTAGGTCCATATAGTGATCCGTTCCAGACTGATGGATGAATAGAATATGTGTGGAGTAAGGGAGCCTAAATGATGCCTATGTAATAGACCATTCCCTACGGCCATTTATGGAGGAAATACTAGAGTGAGATATATTCCTTCGTAGATGGATTTCGGGGGGATCATCAGGTAAGGATTGATGATTAGGAGGACAAGGAAAAGACTACATTTACTACTTAATGGGGTAGATTGTCCTTTAAAGTGATTCTTTTTGGATTGAAAAACATGCAGGTTGTATTTGACTATAGTTGTTCAGGCATTCAAAGATTTGTGATTCAGCAACTTTTTGCGGTTATCAGATGATTGACAATTAATGGGCTGTGAAAGATCATGTTATAACTTTGTGATTAATGTTGAATGATACAAAAAATTGAGTATTCTGTTAAACATTCAAGAAGTGATATTTTCTACATCTGGAAGGAAGGGTTGCTGGTTGATCCAACAAGGTTTGCAGTCCCTTTCTAGGCCTGGACGGAAAGCGCGACGACCAATCAAAGTGAAGTGTGGGATTTTTTGGGTCATTACAGGTTACTATCAAAATTTCATGAAAGGTATGACAAAATGTTTGTACCATTGGAGAATTACTCAAGGGAAAGGTTACATTTTATTGGGGAGAACACAACAGTGTGCGTTTGAGATATTAAAAGAGACTTCACTTACCAGCCCATTGCACATTTTCCTCATGGGATAAACCATTCATGTGCATGTGGACACTTATGAATAGCCATGGCACTGTGTTAGCTCAACATGATGAAGGTATTAAGCGATCTAAGTTGTTTTAACTGTAGGAAGCTGAATCCACTGAAAAGAATCCTACAAATACAAAGACGCGAAGTTTCTCCCCAAAGATATATGCATTGTACAAGTATTGACAATAATTTTTGGAAACACCACTTTGTGTTTGATACAAATAACATGCATTAAAGGTATTGGTGAACCAACCGGTCTTGCAGGGGGAACATATGTAGAGGTATCCTATTTTCAATATTTTTACGTCAAGTTGTGGTGAAGCCAGGAAACAAAAGTAACTCTGGACTAGACAACTGTATAGAATGCAATTAGTGAGAAGAAACACATAAAATTGACGAAACAATGCAGATGCACATTATATAGGTACAATGTGCAATTTGTAATTTAGAAGACATTTTTGTATATCTACAAAATTGGTAGTGGCACTAGAAGAAATCAACGGCATTAGAAAAAGAAACAACTTGCTATACCCACGACAAACATTAATGTTAATCGTGGTCACCTCTATGAGTAGGTAGATAGAGGTATCATACTGTTGTGTATTAGAGCATGAGCAACCAGGAATTTGGAAGAAGGCCATGGGGTATGTAGGTGGCCACTATGCAGGTGATTGGACTAACTGAAAGATCTTACTTGATAGATTAGGTGGGGAAAACGATATAAAGATTATAAGGCGTATGGTAGTAAGGCATGGACCATTGTCCAGTGCCTAGGAAAAAAATAGGGGCAAGAGATGAGAGGCCTTGAGACCGATATAGTGCTAAACATTTGAGAAATGGACCATGACTTTGAAGGACATTATTTCACAAGCAATGCAAAAGATTGGATGCGCTATATCATTACTTGCATATATTATCTCCCAACGGGGTGGGAGACAAGCAAACACCTACGAAGGACCGTAAAGTGGCTAATAAAACTGCTAGTTTCTTAGGAGAATGTGTTAACCCTCCCCCCCCTATGCCATCCCTCCCCCTTTCACCCAACAGCTTTCTTAAAAGATTGGAGGTCCTAAGCTTGAATTGAATAGGGGTAGATAGTTGTGAATGAGAAAATCAGTATCCTATATATGGAGTTTATGGTTGCACACATAAAAACATACACCCATATCCTCAGGAAAAATGTACCTTCATGAGGATTTCAACAAAGATTTGAGCTAAATTTGAAAAAAAAAATTGTGTTGTGATGTTGGGAGAAAAGGATTGGGGATGTAACGTTTAGCGATCCTTTGGGGAATATAGAACACCTTATAAGAGATGAACAACAGCCCACACGTTTTAGTTGGTGTTGCGCAGGAGCCATTCTCCCTATAGAACTTTATGTTCCTTCTTTGATATGTGTCACTTAGAGATATTAGCGGATGAGAAAGCTTTAGAAGAGCAATTGAGAAGATGATTAAGCTGGATGGAAATGGACCCATAGACATGGATGGAGTCAGGAAGCATGAAAAGCTGGCAGGAAAGCAGGGCCATGACAGAAATAAGGGATAAGGACTTTTGAGATTGGACAAATGGTACTTATTTATGACTTAAGTATTGCCACATTCAAGAAATCTCAAGTACATTAGTTCCAGTCCATATGTCATCATACTACTTGAAACCGTGCTTTCTAGTTAGAATAACTTGATGAAAACATGACTACTTGGTTACTTCAATGGGAGTAAGCTAAAGACTATTATAAATAAGTCTTCTTGGTGTTTGTAATAGGCAGTATTGCCATATAGATTAGGATTTCAATTATGTATTTCCTTCACTGTCTTTATGATTTTCAATTTTAATTGTTCTTGTGTAATAAGCGCACTTGCGCGCATATGAAACAAATTCCTATGTGAAGAATGTTTATGTGCAAAGGACTGCACATAATTTTAGTGTGGAGTGGTTGTTTATATCTAGCGTACAAGATAGTGGGAATTGAAAGGATAAAGGATTAAGCTACTATGTGTGTGTTTAAGTCAAAAGAAGATGCTTCTCAAAAGTGACCAAGGATGGAGATGAAAGAAGGAACAATATAACACGAGGCACGTGGAGGCCATGATAACTACCAGGAGAGTTACAGTGATGAGGTACTTAGGTGCAAAGGGCATGCACTAAAGAGAATTCTATGACCAGAGGGTAGGGAGGCATGCTAAAAGGCTATAGCTGGGGTGCAAAGATGTTACCTCATGAACAAACAAATTTTGTCACATGAATGAGGGGATATTTTGGTAGGTGAAGGAGAAATAAATGCATCAAATTTTGAAAAATCTATATAAGAATGGATGTAAAATTAATTTTTTACCATTGTGATTAAGCTTATTTGAAGAATCAAGTGTTAAAGAGCTAAGTAATTGTATTAAGGTGTGATAGGTATGTAACCAATTGTGACAAAGAGATCTATGCACAGAAGAAGCTTGTGTCCCTGGTGGTGAAGGGTTTGAGTGAAACAAGGCAAAGGAGATGAGTTAGGGGCACGTAATTTCCCCTACGACATGTCGAATCAAAACTAGGGTATCTTTGAATATTGTAGAATTTGAATGGAAAGGATCTAAAAAGGATTGCAGGTAATAATGGCACCTAAGAAGGAACTTGTAGGCGGAGTAAAAGGAAAGAAGGAAGGTGATCATCAAGGGGGAAGAAATGGCTCCAAAAAGCAATTTTTCAGAGATGCAATATCCAGAGGGGGGTTAATGTTGGCTAGGAGTGGGTATTATCACATAAGGAAAATAAAAGTGAGTGAGGTAAAATCACCGTCATTGTGAACAAGAAGGATATTAACGCATTGTTGAACACGAAGACAAATAAACACACAACAGAAGATATGTCAGTGTATGATGATGCTGGTGAGAAGATCTTACAAAGGATAGGGTTTACCAACTTTATGAGCTCCCTGATTTAGAAATTATGAGACATTATCCTAGTGGCTTATGAGAAAAGTGCACGAGGATTTTTTCTACTTTGTAGGGGCACAGAGTTAGGATTTCAACTGCGCTCATCTCCTAGTGCACAGGGTCGAAAGGCATGGGAGACATTTGTGAGATGATATGATAGATACAACCAAAATATTGGAGACCAGGAAGGAGTTGGGATATACAAAGGTTCCACATGGTGATAGACATCAAAAACTAAGAAGTATCTAGTTGTACAAACAACTGCACATCTCTATTACAAAGCTTATGGACTAGGAAATATGGTAACAAGTGAACACCTTGTGGTTGCACAATTCCCAAAAGATGTCTGAAGGAGTAGTCTACAAAATTTCATGGTATGTCACATAGACAATCATTGACGAAGCGTACGCATGAAGAAAGATCAGCTTTGGAGTTGTTTAGTTATTACTAGTGTTCATGGAGAAGGATTAGGAGTGTCTGATGGACTCGAAGGAGAATGTATGGAGGAGTATCTGATTGAACACAAATCGCCTATAGAACACTTAAATAATTACCTATATGAGGGATCCATGATAGATAGGTTATCAACATGCCAAGAAATATGGTATGATAGGCTCCGTGCAGCTTTTGAGGAAGAATGACGCATCCCCAAGAACTTACCTTCAGTGGTTGAAAGGAAGTTCAATTACTGTATACCAACATTTTTGTATATCGCATGGTTTGTAATGAAAGATAGGGCATGGGAGTCCTTAGTGAAATTTTCCATATGAATTCATATGAAAATTACTTCTAGGCATCATACATAGGTTTACAGACATGCGGCAACTGATGTTCAATGCTGATAAGGTAGATTGTAACTACCACACCACTAAGGAAGAAATATGTGTATCCAGGGTGGGGGTCCACATGTTGGAAAGAATCCTTTTTAACGTTTTGGAGTATTAAACCAATAAGTTTGGTTATGGGATATATTGGAGTAGTGCTTGTGTATCTCCAAATGAAGCCAAAGATGGAGAATAACACGTATATGGAAGGTGAGTCTGCACTTCTAGCCACCACCAAGGTAAAGCATACAATGGAGAACATCCCAGTGCCTAATCCCATAGAGCTAATCGATGTGGAGGATGAGGAGGAGGATCACAAAGATAGTGGTGGTTTGGAGCATAGACACAGGAGAAATCCTATAAATAAAGTTGAAGATGAGCGCGCCACTACACCACCTCAACCACAAGAGGGGATGATGAGGACTTGAATGCAGTCTAAGGGGAGCACATATTTAAGAGGGTGTTTAGGAGAACAATGACCCAAGGTGCTACTCTAACCACAGTGTGTAGATCACCTAGAATCTATCCACAGAAGGAGGAAACCATGCAAAGAAGGAGGAAACTGAAGTTAAATGAGGAAGTAGAAGATTCATAGGAAAATGTGTCTAATTCTCCTACACTTCCAGAGAACATAGAAGAACAAGTTGAAGAATCAAAGGAAAGAGGAGAGAATGAGAAGGGACTAGAGGAGAAAATGGTAGATAATGTTTAGGATATGGAGACACAAGTTCCAAATTTGGAAGTTAAGGTCCTTAAGTAATAATGGTCTAGAAAAACAAGTAGAGAGCACATTCCACTAACCATGGGGTATGCGGAGGAAGTAGGTAAAATTATTCATGCCCGCTTTGAAAGCATGATAGCACAAAAGGATTTATTTAGCTGGGAGCTAATGGATGAGGATATGATTAATGTGCACACTCAGAAGCAACTATCATGGTCAATGCACACCCATATGGATGAGCCTGACTTTGATATATGCAAAGATTCATACATTTCGAGACGGCTTAAGAAGGCACCACAATCTAGACATATGATAGTAAAGCCTATTGCCATGTCAGATGAGCAGGTTAGCAACGCATTGCTGAATGTTTCTACTAAAGTTGTAAGGAGAAACATGGATAAAGCTACAATGATAAGAGTGTTGCGCTAAGAGCTAAAGACAAAATATGCATAGATAGCACACATAACTCAAGAGAGGGACTTAGCGTGGATAAAGAATGAAGTATTTATGAGCATCATAGAGGAGATTGGGGACAATTTCAGAAGAGCTAGGCCACAATTGGAGGCCAAGGTACCATATACATTTCCTTCATCTATACACTATGTAGGAAAGCTGGTGGATTTGGTACTTGAAGATGAACCTATGCACATACCAACTTCAAGGAATTAAGAACAAGAGGTAGGGTGAGAGAAAGCATCATTGATGTGAAAGATTACATCATATGAAGGGAAACTACAATTTCTACAAGAAGTATTGAAGAAAGTAGACCAGGCTTTAAACATCTAAACAGCTACAAAGGCAATTATCAACATGAAGACCCTGGAATAAAGCTATAAGGTCTAGAGAGAAATGAAGGATGAAACATTGGGCCATGTAGAAATATTGTCAATAGTTAAGTAGAAATGTGAGGCCTTGGTATTACCACAAGAGCCGCATAAGACTCAACTGCAAGAGCTTGGGAAGCTCATTGCACAGAAAGTGGATCTTTTAGAAGGAAGAATGACCTCAATGTCCAATGTTATGTTGGTTCTACAAAATTAAAAATGAGAGATTGTGAGAGATGAGTTGGAATCCATTGATGTGAACACTCTAGAGAAATAAGAACAAGCACTCATTGAATGTCAAACCTTGGAGGCTGGAATAAAAGAGGATTATCTAGAGTTTCTCCTTCAAACATATACAGAGGATGTTGCCTCTTAAAACATTCTTTATTCATCTACATTCTTTCTTATTTTTTCCTTTCAATATTCTTTACTACAATTTTTGAAGATAACCATTATCGGGGCGACAATGTGATTAGTGTGGGGTAATGTTGATCAGATAACACTTGATAGAACTCACACAAGAAGTTTGTGTGGGAAAGTAGGCTAGATTTAAGGGTACGAATGGACAGGAAGAGCACGCACGTGGAGGGAAAGTTCAACATTCAGGACTTAGACTATTTTGAGCATGAAGATCTATTTTTGCAGAACACAACAATGATGTAGGGACGTGCACACCACACATTGTCTATCTCTAAAGGATTAGATCGAAGTGTTTTACATGGAGACAAGCTAAGAATAGGGTTGTCACTTCAGTTTACCTGCAAGAGGTCTATAGATAGCACACTTGCATGTTTGGCTATGCCTATAAGCGATGCATGGCTATTAATATCATGCGGCCTATTTTTGGAATAGAGAAGCGGTGAAGGGCAAGTCTCCACCCTATATATATGGCACAAATCACATAGATAGAGATATAGAGAGGTATATGATGAGATTACTATATCAGATCCATACGCGCATTGGTATAGAATGCCATTATTGTAAGGAGATTTTGTGTTTATTAATAGATGGAAGTTATTGGATGAATCTAAGTGTCATTCCTATGTTTAATTGAGTAGTGCATATTCTTGATTCAATCATGATTATTATTTGATCTTTTTATTTAATAAATCTGAATATGGTATGCATTATAGAATGATGGATTAGTTATGGATCTATATGTTTATTCCTTCATCACGCTAACATCCTACTACAACAACCCTAAATAGGGACTGGGTACCTTTGCACGCTTTAGGTGAGCACTCAATCTAGGCTTAGTGATGTGCCAGTGTGACTAGGGTGTTACCTGGTAATTTTAGGCTACATAAATGACTCCTTAATAAAAATATGTAAAATAAATTCAAATCAGGATATTAGAGCAACTACATTATTTTGTCCCATTCCATGGGTCTTTAACCCCAAGCTAATAGGAAAACTTAATTTTCCTATTCTCAAGGAAAATTTTCTCCGTATGAGAGTCCTTGTGATTTGAATTTTTAAATGTTTACTTCAGATTTTAACTTGGGTTTGCACACACATTTCAAACTATAAAAGAATTAATAAAATATTTCTTAAACATTTTAACCTTTGCATATGATATTCATGCCCAAGTAACAAAGTTATTCTAGAGCCCTTTTCACTAAGGGTTTCGAGGATGGGGGTCCACCATAATTTTCTTGTAAATACAATTTATTCAAAAAATACACAATTTTAGTTTACACAAAAAATAGAAAGAAGGGGGGCTTGATCATTTTAAATACCCTTTGAGGTTGTTTGATAAAACCCATAAAAATCAAATAGTTTACATAAAATAACTTAGACCTAACCTATTGAATTTAAACCATGCTCTGACACTATGATAGAATTTAGAGGATTCTAATTATTACGAATTTAATCAACCAATGCATTTAAATACTAATGTAAACCATAAAACATTAAATGATAAAAATTATGTAATGTAATAAATAAAATTACATAACATATTAATTAAGTAATACATACCAAAAGTAAGAACATAGTGACACAATGTTTATAGTGGAAAACCCCAAATAGGGTAAAAAATACCATGTAATAACCTTTTACTTTTCAAGAACGAAACTTACATTCAGTAACCTTTTCCTCCTTTCAACCCTAATCACAAGGGTAAAATAATATTCACCTTTGATATTTCATTCGAACATATCAAATGAGGACCTATAGTCCTTTTTATATTAGGTGATCAGGTATGTCTCTTGACCCACATTTTCAACCTTATCAGTTGCCACATATACCTAGGTTTATAATATTTAATATTATAAATATAATCATTTCATGATACTAAATATATAACCGAAAGTATATACACTGGGTTAACATATTAATAATAAAAATAAAAATATTTCATATTATTAAATATTAACCTATATAAATTAGTGATGGACCCATATACATAAAGGGTTGGCCAGACCACTTAATCATTATGTTCCAATAGTTTCTCAGGTGATTTCATGCCAATTGCAATTTTTTGGGCTGATCTCATGCTATGGTAGAAGAAGTGTAGGGAGAAAGGTCTACTATCATTCTCTATCATTCTCCATCCCTAGACAACTTCCCAACATTTATACACCACTACAGATGGTGTGATCCTATCTTGCTCAAGTTTGATCTAGTTTGATCAAAAGAAAAAAGGAAGATAACTATTAAATTATTGCTTGAGGATTGTTCCTATACAATACCAACTACTCTGTGAACTGATGGAAACCATGCTGATATGAGAAAAACTATGTATTTTCATCCTAGTCATAGGAACCCAGGAAGGGAAAAAAAGGCCTAGGCACCCATGTTTGTCTCTATGTGCTAGTGTCTGTGTTTGAATAAGGACCCGAATCTGATTTTTAGCCCAGTCTGAGACTCTAGAGTGTGTTGAATATGTGTGAACTATATTGAATTGTAGCTGTAGAACACTGAATGGTTTGAATGATTCACCTAATAGATGTCCCCTTGTTTGGGGGCATGAGACATTTCTAGGAGGATGTTTCCCCAAAGAAGACCACATGATGAACTAATAACAATATGTAGGATGTAATTTTCTTGGTAGAAAACCAAAGCATACACAAACAATGGCTAGGAAACAAGTGTTAGTGAAAACAAGCATGCATATAGAAAACAATGTAAACAAGAAGAAAATGTAGATTGTGACAAAAGGGTTTAAAATATGGGACATCACTCCCAATGTCACAAGACAATTAGGGATGAAGTGGCCAAAATAATACAAGCAGTAAAAAATAAAAGAATATGGGGAAAAGTGTGCAAGTAGTGACATACAATGTCAAATAGAGACAAGCAATAATAAGAAAATCATTAGACAACCATGGTGGTAAATAGTTCCTACAAAGAAAATGTTGGACATGAAGCACTCGTTAGCATGTTAGAAAGATATAAAGTATGTCAAAAGTTTGTATGATCCGATATAGTATTGTGATAGTACACGAGAAGTAGTATAGAATGAAATAATAACACCTCTAATGTGTACAAAAGTGGATTCCACATGAGCCTATTGTAGGATTAGTAAGATTTATAGTTCCAAACATTCATGCTGCATGTAACTATCTATATAGAGTCTACTATCAAAACTAGAAATCAAGTGAATGTGCATGTGTATATAGAAAATAAAATGACATACAGTGTATCTATCTAAGATAGTAGGAAAAGTGTAATATCCAAATATGAGAAAGAAAGAACAATGTGCAACAAAGATATGTAGTATGTTATGTGTGTGAATGGAATTAAATGCAATGTGAGTGTGATAGGAATAGCGTGCCCATAAAGTGAATGTAAATGAGTATGCATGAGATGAGATTCATTTATAAATGACCCCTCATTAATCAAGAATGAACCATAGAAAAGGAGTACGTCATCGAGAAATTGTTTGAATGATGTGTCTACTAGAAAGATTCGATCAATATAGAACATAGTGTAGATTATAGAATGGTTTATTGTGATGTGAAAGAATAATATATTAGAAACATTGAGTAAGATGCTCGAAAATAATGACTATGGAGCACGGAGTGTAATATGTATAAATATGTGAATGAGACACTAGAAATGGTTGATCATGAAATGTAGAAAATGCTAGAAATATTGAATAAGATGGTAGAGAGATTGATCTTGAAATGTGAAACATAACATGTAGAAATATGTGAATGTGTATAATTTAGAATGATGTAATTGTGGTGAGATTCATTTTAGATTGAAAATTTCATTAGTAAAGTATGAACAATGAGACTATAGTGTGTCGTTAGGTAATGAACGCAGTGTGTAAAAGTATACAAAAGATATGGCGTGAATGCATTGAGTATGAAATGTATAGTGTGTATGATTTATAACAGAGTCTGCAAGAAAGAAATGTGATGAATGTGCAATGTGTGAAGTTTACAGTGTGTGAGGTTCATGTGTATAGTATGCCCTCAATAATCATGTTTGAACCAAAGCATGAGAGTGCGTCATAGGGTAATGAAAATAAAAATGTATCAAGATGTGTAGAATGTGTTTGAATGACTAGATGTGAGGAAAGAAGTGATATATTAGAAGTATGAAACACCTATCAATGCTAGAGTGGAGGGAAGAAGAGTAAGCATGATGCCCCTCAAGTGTGAAATGATGATAGTGACAAAACAAAACTGTTTAAAAGATCATCATTTTCTTGATCAAATCCAAACAGAGATGCGTTAGAAACCTGGAAAGAAATAGTGTGTAGTGGATCATATAATGAGCCATTGTGGCATAAATTATACGTGCACTTTTCATACTCTTCATTAGTGAAAGGTCTTAGTAGACATCCATGTGCATACCAATGAGTGATATTTTGTGAATAGTCAAGAAACAAATCATTGTAGATAGAAACAAAACCAAAAGGAATAGGGAATGTGATACTATTATGGTTAGGATATAAATTTCCCCCAATGTAATCCAACCAAGACTTCCCAAGTGTAAGTGGAGAAGTATGAGAAGTGTATACAAGGAATACTAAAATATGGAATACACGAAGACCATAAGCAGTAGTAATGTGAACATATCCATGGTAGAGATGAGGGGAATGGGGGTGAAGGCAGGAGATCATCCAATGTGAATCCTAGTCGATTCAATCCGGCATGTGTGCATACAATATAAAAACAAGTAGGATCAAATGTAATATGGTTCTAATAGGATTTATTTATGAAAATCCTTCATATAAAAGGAGTATGTGCCAATTTTGGTGGAAGATGAGAAAGTGAAGTATGTGGAATGACGCCCAATGTTTGGATAGGTTCCTAAAAAAGTAACATAGAATTTTTAGAATCAAAAGGGGGAAATGATGTAGATGGGACAATGTCTAACATAAAAATAAGATCTTCAAGTGGTGGAAAGTGAGCAGGAGAATCCATGGGTTGTGGGTCATTAGTAGTAACAGATGTTGGATTAGGAAGGGTAGTCATTGAATTGTGGTAGAAATATTTGAATGGGTCATGATCACTGGAAACTGTATACTCTACAACCTCATGTAAGAATTTAACACATCAATGTAATATAGAGGGTACTACTTGCATGGCATGAAGGTATGGTCTACCCAGTAAGAAATTGTATTGAATTGGAAATTTAATGACAAATAAAATCGTATGAAGGGTTTTTGGCCCAATGGTGATAGGTAAAGTGATATGTCCTATGCATGGACAAATGGAACCATCATATGGGTGAAGAGAAATGGAGGAAGGATGAATATAAGAAGTAGAAATACCAATAGCTTCAATGAATGTTAACATGTACATATTAAGATAAAATAAAATATCGACTATAATTTTTATGACACCCACATTATTGATGCGAATCATGATGTATAAAGCTGGATGATTTTCAAAACCAGTAACGCCAATAAGAGGATTATATGGGAAAGTGATGTACTAAGAAAATTCACCTACGAATGTGTTATAGACTATATCTAGATGAATATCAGAAGGAACACGAGTAGTAGCCAAGAGAGTAATTATTTTATCTCTTAATTCAGGGTGTATAAGAAATAAATCATGAAAACAAATGTCCATGATGGTAGAATCTTAGAAAATGCAGGAAAAAATTAGATAAAGAATCTAAAGGTGTTTGAAGAGGTGGGGTCCACCAAGTGATTTAACAAAAGTTAACCTTTTTTTAAAACCCTAGATAGGATATTTAAGAGCCACAATGATAAATGAAGTAGTAAAGTACATGAAGTAACACAAGCAATAAGAAAAGTAAATGAAACCCTAAGTGAAATGAAAAGTTAGAATACTTAGCTGATTTCACAATATTTTGGACAATGTGTGAAGGTGGAGTAATGATGAAAATAGAAAAAAAATAGCAATTGAACCCTGAAAAATTTAGAAACACATGAGGAAGATGGACTACGGAACCTGGAGCAGTACTATGGTGCTTGGGCACTAGGGTCTACGCAGGAGCTCAAAAAATTATCTTTGAAGGGTCACTCAGTTGTTACAATTCTTTTATCTATTGCTATAGTGTCATATAATGATCATCGATGTCACTGATAACTTGCCATAAAGATATCACCTACAAAACATTGAAACTACATCAAATCCTACAAAAAATGTAAAATGGGAGGTCATACTTTCCTCAGTTTTCAACAAAGTTAACTTAAAATCGAGCATTGTACTACATTGTAACCCTATACATGATAAATTAAATAAAGTTCTTAAAGGATTTTAGAGGAAATAAAATAATAAATGGAAATATATTGGAACCCTATACATGATGGAAACATCAATTTCTCTCTTATACTCAACAATATTTTGTGAGAATCCAGTATTGGTGCTCAATCCAATGCCCTAGATTGATCTTTTCATTGTATTAGACTCTTCGTAGATATAATTATTCTGTGTGACTCATATTGTTCCCTGTGCTTCAAATATTAGTTTGAGTAAAGGAAAATTATCAATTTGTGATGAATTTTGTGCCTTGTCAAAAAAGTGGAAGAATTTAGTGGACATGGTTAATAGATTAGTTTATCAAATTATACAAGCTTCTGACTTATGGGTGATTGAGATACATCTACATCTTTAAGAAAAAAACATGAAATAAACACCGAATGATTCATTGGCTCTGAAAATTTGAAGCTATGAAGTCCCAAAAGCATGCAACCCAACCAAGAAATATAAATCTCCAGGACCAAATGA
This sequence comes from Taxus chinensis, assembly GCA_019776745.2. NCBI lineage: Eukaryota > Viridiplantae > Streptophyta > Pinopsida > Cupressales > Taxaceae > Taxus > Taxus chinensis. The sequence continues at coordinate 884,275,445 of CM034146.1, read as the reverse complement.
ATCAATTAAAATTGACTTATCCATTTAAATAAAGAAAGGGACGTTTGAATGTCTGTCAAAGATATACATTGCCAAGTAATTTAAACGCCAATGAAGTAGAGGACACATGGTGGGATTCTAGACCTCTTTAAGACATTCAAGTTTCACAAACTTCAAGTGTTTCACTCGGAATGTTTCGTTCCTTTTAGAAACAGATAAGGTTAGGGGCTAAGAGGAATACCTGTAGAATGTCGAGATGGTGTGCGCGTACCGTAGAGAAAGATCAGGCTGATTGCGAAGAACTCCTTTTTGTCTTGGAAGGACTACCTGTAAATAAGAACACAAGACCACAAGATTTTGATTAGACAATAAATGAGGAAACTGCCTTGGGCCCAGGAAATATAAAACTTCCTTTCGAAGGTGGTCAGTTTCCCTGCTAATATGAATTAACACAAAAGACTATAAAATATCAATTAAGTTGCTTCGTTGAACTGGGTAGGGGAAAGGTTGGTTTTCTGGTTTTGATCAAAGGAACCGATGCTGGTTACTGATAACCGATGCCAGTTACTGATAACCGATGCTGGTTACTGATAACCGATACCGGTGGGTTCTAGGATCTGTAAGTTGGTTGCTTCATGGGGTAGTTATTTTGTTTGTAAGGCTGTATATAGGTGGTATTTAGGAAATAAGGTGATGAGAGGTAGATGAATGATAGTTAGAGGTAATATGCATGCTGGGTAGTGGATTCAGGGATGGATTTATGAGGACTGTGATTCAAAAGGCATAAGAAATGTTATAACAGAGGACATGCAAGACGTGACTTACTGGTTTTGACGAAGATGCAAGCTGATCTCCTTTGCTGTAAACACTTCTGGTATTTCCACTCATCTCTGCTCGGTCAAGTGAAGGTCTGGACTCTGTTTTTCTTCTCCCAATGATCTCTGTTGATTCAAAAATCATTCAACCCTTGATTTTGGTTCGGGGAGCCCATTTATAGGGAGCCAATGGCGGTTACGTAACCGACGGCGGTCGAGTAGGAACCGGCATCGGTAAGGAAAAAGTAGGCTATTTTTAGTAAAATAGCCCACCTTCCCTGCTTTTCTCCTGAGAGATCAGTTGCGGGCTTGGTCAAGTGGCTAGAAGGTCGGTTTTGGGTGCGAGTAAGGAGGTATTAGTTATGGATGTGAGTCTAGACCAAGTAATAGGTCTTAATTAGGTTAGTTTAGGGTTAGGGCTAGGTCATGATGAGGTGGTAAAATGAGGTGGCAGGTAAGGTGATGTGGATTTATTAATTACAAGGTAATTAATAAATAATTGTGTAAGGTTTAGGTGATGAGGTTAAGTTGCGAGATGAGATGCGGGTCACAAGGGGTCGTAAGACACAAATTTGGTGTCTACATTAGCCCCTTATTATCGTGTAGCTTGTTTTGTAAAGTTGCACGGACAATAATATGAAGTGGTTTCCCCTGTTAAGGGTATAGGTAATCCCCCTCAAATCTATCACAGATTGAGTGAATGGGAAATCAGGGATAGGGTTGACAAAGGGTAAATGGGGTAGAGGGGATGGTAAGATGGTGGGGTAGGTCCAAGGAAACAGACGCATGGTAAAATGCAATAGTACGACTAGGGTACATGATTTGACGAGCAAACCAGCAGTGCATAGGCAAAGGTCGATAGTTTATCCAAACAAGGGTGATATAATCCTGGTATCCAAGGCATAGGAAGTAGCTCCAGGGTATATAACAGGTAAGGTACAGGAACGTTTAGGCATGTCTGGCAGTACCAAATGGTTGGTTTGGTTGAGATAAACGTCACGGTCTAGGTCTGAGCAAAGTTGGTTGACAGATCAAGTCAAGGACCCTAATCATGCTAAAACACGAATAGGTGAGTTCAATTGAACAAAAAACTACAGGATGGGTGGATAAAAGTGGATGGTTTTGATTTTGGGTAAGGTATTGGAGTGATACGGCCATGGGTCGGGCCGAGTTGTTAGGTTGCAGCCTTGGGTCGAGCCAAATGGGTAGGGCGAGTCCTTGGGGTGGGCGGGTTGGTTAGGGCGAGGCCTTGGGTCAGGTCGGTAGGGTAGGGCGAGGCCTTGGGTTGAGCCGGTAGGGTAGGGTGAGGCCTTGGGTCAGGCCGGTTTGTTAGGGCGAGGCCTTGGGTCGGGCTGGTAGGGTAGGGCGAGGCCTTGGGTTGGGCCGGTTTGTTAGGGTGAGGCCTTGGGTTGGGCCGGTAGGGTAGGGCGAGGCCTTGGGTCGGGCCAGTTTGTTAGGGTGAGGCCTTGGGTCGGGCCGGTTTGTTAAGGCGAGGCCTTGGGTCGGGCCGGTTTGTTAGGGCGAGGCCTTGGGTCGGGCCGGTTTGTAAACAAATGTTGTTCAACAAAGGTGGATATAGGCGATATGTGGTTAAAAAGGGGCAAATGGTAAATAAGGGCAAAAAATTGGGGGAAAGTTGGAAGAAAAAACCGATGTCGATTCTACGTGACCGATATCGATTAAGGGACCGATACCGGTTCATTAGGGCAACATGAAACCGATATCGGTTAAGGGCGAAAAACCTATAAAAAGAAAAATACGGCTTGTCATTGTCACTTTGTTATTTTGAAAACCAAATTGACTTGTCTGACGTGGAGAGTTGAGATTGGAGGTTTATTGAGTGAGGTGGATCGATTTTGCTGGAGGAGTGAGTTGTTTGTGGGCCCGAGTGAGGAGGAGGTAGCAGTTGATTGGCTGGGGACCCAGCAGAGTAGAATTGGAGCCATGGCACAGGCAGGAGGAGCAGGAGGGGCTGGACCAGCTGGACCACCACCACCCATCCCACCACGACGACGTGTCGTCGTACGGGTAGGCTCGAAACTCTTTATTTTGTGCATTTGAATGGTATTAAGCGAAATTGGGGGTTTGGGTAGGAATTTACATTTTTTAGGAAATAATGAGTAAATTGACGTAATTTGAAAAACGAAGAGGATAGATGGGTAAAATAGGGCAATTTGGCTGGGTGGGTAGGTTTTTAGGGTGTTTGGGTGAGTAGATAAGTATAAAAATGCAAAAATATGGGCGGGGGGCCGCGCGGGGGTTCGGCTCCCGACAATTACAGCGACCGATGTCGGTTGCTAAGTGACCGGCATCGGTCACAAATTGTGTGGACAGGGTGTGTTGGGCTGGACCGGCGTCGGTCATATGTCGGCCGGCATCGTTTTGGTTTTGTATGGGTATGGGTTGGGGTGGGTTTTGGGTGAGTGTGGGTTGGGTTGGGTTTTGGGTGAGTGCGGGTTGGGTTCGGTTGGGCGTGTTGTGTGTTTTGGGTTGGGTGGGTTTGGGTGTTGGGTGGGGTGGGGTGTTGGGTGGGGTGGGGTTTGGTTGGGGTGGGTTGGGTTGGGTTTGTTTTGTTTTGGGGTTGGGTGGGTTTGGATTTGGGTAGATTTTGGGCATTGGGTCAGGTAGGGGTTTGGGTGGGGTCGGTGTGTTTGGGTTGGGTTGGGTTGGTTTTGTTTTGTTTTGGGGTTGGGTGGGTTTGGATTTGGGTAGATTTTAGGTGTTGGGTCGGGTAGGGATTTGGGTGGGGTGGGTGTGTTTTGTGTTTTGGGTTGGGTGGGTTTGGGTTTTGGGTGGGGTGAGTTTGGTTTTTAGGTGGGGTGAGTTTGGTTAGTAGGTGGGGTGAGTTTGGGTTTTGGGTGGGGTGGTAGAGAGTCGGGGTGTGGTCAGGGGGATAAAAGGGGGTTTATAGGATAAAGTAGATGTTGTGATAAAAAGTAGGTCTAAGGATGTGGGTTGGTTTTACAGGCACGTCAGCAATTGACGATGCGGGATAGGATGCCCCCGGTGTTGGTGCGGATGAGACCACATGTGTCCGTAGCTCACTGGGTGATCATGCGCGAGGTGGGACTTGGTGGAGTCCAGAGGTACAGAGCGATAGAGAGAGATCACAGCTTGATGGTCGCCCTCATCGAGAGATGGGATCCGGCGACTAATGTGTTCCATCTCCCGACTGGGGAGATGACTATCATGTTGGAGGATGTGTATCGCATCCTTCAACTACCTATCGAGGGAGAGGTAGTCTTCCAAGTAGATTCAGAGACTGCCATGGATAGCATATTACAGGTTTTTGGAGATGCAGCCGCGCTACTTACCTATCACAGTGCGAGCATTGGGTATGGTGACATGTACAGTGCGCATCGACACGAGACACAGCTGGCTGTGCTGATGATGATTGGGATCACCTACTTCACCCTCCCAGACTCAGAGGGAGGCCGCTTTCCATGGGCGTTGATGGGGGTGTTGCTTGAGATGATTGAGGAGCATACTTGCTATGTGTGGGCACCAGTGTATCTGGTGCAGCTATATAGAGAGCTCTGGGGTTATCGCCGGATGAGGCGATTCGGTATCTGTTCGACATTTTTGCTGCATTGTTGGGCATATGAGCACATCATATGCATCAGGCCAGTAGGGTTACCCCAGCAGCCATGGCCACAGGTTATATACAGATACGACTTTCAGAGGTGGTTGGGAGTCGTGGGGCAGCCACGAACAGTGCTTGCGGGGAGAGACGTTGCCTACTACAGGAATTTGTTAGAGGGCCTGACAGCGGTAGATATCGTATGGAGACCTTACAGAGGTCATCACCCGCACAGAGGAGGCCAAGTACAGTTACGCTGGATCCAGTACACTTTCTAGATAGCAGGACGGAGGCCGGGAGAGTACGAGAGGATACCCCTAGAGAGGGTATGTAAGCAGATGGGGCTACGATAGGAGGAGCCACCTCCCTTCCCTCAGTATAGGAGGGATGATGTAGAGGCCCCACTGCCTGCACCACAGCCCTTGGATCCAGATTGGGTTGCTGAGAGGCCAGCAGATGACACAATAGATGATGCTGGTTGTACAGGAGCATACATGGTGTGGTGGGCTGGTCAGAGAGCGGTGAGGGTAGCACAACCCGCACAGCCAGACTTGGTAGTAGTGACGACAGAGAGAGATCAGCTCAGGGGCCAGGTGTAGTTATTACAAGGGCAGCTTGCTGCTGCGCAGGCACAGATAGGGGTCTTACAGGGGCAGCTTAGCCCAGGCTCAGGCACAGGCACAGGCAGCACCACCACCAGCAGCACAGCCACAGGTGCAGGTACAGGTACAGGTAGTAGTACCTGCAGCAGCACAGCCACAGCCCCAGGCACAGGTACAGATACCACCGCCAGCAGCGGCATAGCCACAGGCACCACTAGCACAGGCACAGGGGGTACTGGCAGTAAGAGTCCGAGGACCAGCCCCAGTACCGACGGTGGCACGGGATAGATACATGGAGGTGAGAGCAGAGGCCCGGTACTATTAGGATGTTCTTGATAGTACCGGAGCTGAGTATCAGCCATATGCGGCATACCGAGCGGAGACCTCACGTAGTCAAAGATCACAGGGAGGTGCAGCCACAGCCGGCGTGTCTGTTATAGGCAGGAGGCGAGAGGCGCCGCAGGGACCAGCAGGGAGAGGTGATGAGGGTGGTGGGGAGAGCTGAGGGATCCCCACATAGTTTTTATAGAGGGACATGGGCACCAGTCTGTGAACCAGTTGTGTTGATAGAGGCCTGTGTGCCGTCATTTATTCATGTATGGATTCATTTATTCATTATATACCAGCCTGCGAGTCGAGTACGGGTTGTATATTTGATACTGGCCTGCGAGCCGAGTATATTTTTGATATGAGGGACCCGCCTGTGAGCCGAGTCGAGATTTTGGATAGTTATTGCGGCCTGCATACCGGCTTAGTTGTATGATGAGATCACAGAGGCCCCGATGCAGGGCACATTGTATATTTGAAAATTTGTATATATATATATAGAGATGATGTTGTAATCCACATGCAGTGTTCAAAAATGTGTTTAAGTATTTTGTCGATGGTTTGTGATATAGAATGTAGGATGAGTTTAGTTGACATGTTGATATATGGATGATGTTGATGTTTTTTTTTTTGCATGTATATATGGATGACATGTTATATGATGAAATGTTGCATGTTGTGGGCTGGTTTTGTGACATTGTTATATATGTATCTGATGAGTTGGATCCAAATGATGAGTTTTTGGTTTTGTGTAGATGTGACTTAGTTGATGGTTTGTTTGTTTTTATAAAATAGATGATGTTATGGACATTGTAATGATATGTGTGGTGGATGGAGAAATATGGATAATGGTGTTGTTATGCAGGAAAAAGGGCGGGCGCGACAAAAAATTAGGTAGAAAATGAAGAAAAAGAACCATGTTGTAAAAAGGCAAGTGTATAACCGATATCGGTTAAGTAATCGATGGCGGGTAGTTAGTAGACCGATATCGGTTATATAACCGACACCGGTTATTTAGGTATGAGCTTTTCTAAAAATAAAAAAGCTAGGGTGACAACTTAAGTTCTAATTTTGAGAGCCATGCAAGAAGTTAAATATGCGAACGCGACGATTTTTGACGACTGAGACATGTAATTACATGAGAGATTTTGAGTGATTAGGAGTAAAGAGACAGGGAAAGTGATTGTGATTTGAGATTCAGAAGACAGAAAGGCAGGTTTGAAAAAGGTGGTGATAATGGCAGGACGAGGAGAAACATCCAGCAGGCAGGGACAAGAGGGAAGACAAGGGCCACCTCAAGCTACTGCAACCCAAGAGGTAACGTTTTGTTTGTAATTTGACTACTGCATGTTTTGGGAATAAGCTGAGGGAGAGTAAGTGGGTAGATATGAGAAAGAAAAGATGATAACAAGGGTTATAAATGAGGTGAGTGTTACGTGGTAGGTAATCAAGGGTTTTGGGTATGTCTGTGTATACAGAGAGGAATAAACGAGCAATGTATTATCGTAGGTGGTTGTTTAGGCAAGGTGTATGAAAGTAACAGTGACTGATATCGGTTAGGGATAACCGGTATCGGTTACTCAACCGGTACCGGTTAGCTGTAAATGATACCGGTTGCTATAGGAATTTCCAGAATTTGAGAAAAAACCTAGGGGGATTGGAGGAATTGAATGGTTTTTTGTTATTTGGATGTATGCAGGCAGAGGCAGGGTTGAGGATGAATGATAGTGTACCAGCGCTGTTGTCACGAATCCGAGCGGATGTAACGCCAGCTGAATGGACATTGATAAATCGTTTGGGGTTAAGTGGAATCCGCTATTATTCACGAATCACACGTAACCATGCTATGTTACAGGCATTGATTGAGAGATGGAATCTTGAGACAAATACCTTCTATCTACCAACAGGGGAAATGACAGTAACATTGGAAGATGTGTTCCATATTTTGAGACTCCCAATTACAGGAAAACTAGTATATCAGGCATTACCTAGCGCGGCACGGGGAGCGATAACAGTAGTATTTGGCCCATACGCACGAGATTTAACACAGCGAGGTTTGTCATTCACATATGGGATAATGTATCCAGCACACCCTGAGGAGACAAGGTTAGCAGTGATATTAATGATAGCGGTAGGGTATTATGCATTACCGAGGGTAGAAGGGGGAAGCTTTCCAAAGGCATTTATGTGTGTTATTTGGGAGATGATAGAAAGGAACGTGACGTTTGCATGGGCACCTGCATATTTTGCGGAGCTATACAGGGGTTTATGGGCTTGTAGGTGAAATCACAGAATGACACTGGATTGTTCATACTTATTACACTGTTGGGCCTATGAGCACATTGTTTGTGTGCGACCAATAGGCCGACCCATCCAGTTAGGAGAGACCGGAGTACAGAGGTTGGGATTCAGACGATGGGTCCAGATAGAACAAGAGGCAAGATCCCAGGCTGTGACGGGTGACATTGAGTATTATAGGCAGGTATGGGAGATGGTGATGATTGCGGATATCTGTTGGCAGCCTTACGGGAACTATATGGTAACAGAGAATATAGCTGAGGAGTTGAGGGGTGTAGAGCGATTGAGGTGGATCGCAGGGCACAGGCCAGGTGAGTATGAGAGGATTCCTCTAGATCGTGTGCGGTGACAATTTGGATTTGTACAAGATATACCCCAGGCTTATAGACCCTATATGAGGATCGATGCAGAGGCAGTATTCTCACCTCCCTAGCCAACACCTCCAGAAGGGCCTGAAGAGGTAGCAGCCGATCGCAGGGTAATGGATGCAGGAACGAAAGAGGCCTATAGATTATGGTGGGTAGCAAAACTGCAAGGTGTGCATGATCATCCTGACATAGCGGTGATTACAGCAAAGAGGGATCGTCTGCAGTGTTTGGTTCAGCAGCTCCAAACGCAGGTGAATGAGACAAGAGGATTGTTAGTGGTTACGGAGTCACGGGCGGAGAGACTAGAGACTGGAGTCCTCCATGCAAGAGGGCGTATTCATATGTTACAGGAGAGATTGGTAGATCAGTGGACGGTACCAATAGCTGTGGTACCATTGAGGACAGAGAGGCCTGGTAAGAGGGGTCGACGATCACGATCATCGCCTAGTTCGGGATGAGGCGTGAGGGTCTAAATAAATGTTAGCAAGGTATAAGAATAAATAAGAGTACCGACCTACATGTCGATGATAGAGAAGATGTATTTGTTTAACATCTAAATAAAACGAGATATGTATGTTGATTTGAGTTATAATAATAAGAATGTTTTTGTTTCGACTTTCGGTGTTTTGAAAAAGGATAAAGAGGAATGTGATTAAATAGAAATACACAAAAATATTTATATTTACCACACATGATAGGTTATGGTAGGGGATGGTCGAGCTAACCTTGGGAGACCCCATGTCTCCGAAGTGCTGCCTACATAGCCCTTTACACAAAGCAAGGAGGGGCCTCAAACCGATGTAGTTCTCCCTTAGGATCAGGGAGAGGCGAAATCAGGAAATTTGGTATGGTTTAGGCAATTGGTTGATTGGTAAGAATATTGATATTAATATTGGTAAGGTAAGGTTGTTGGTGTCGGAAATGAATTGGTGATGTTGTAAAAGGTATAAGGGAAGTGAAAGTTAGCCTACCCAAGTGGTAGGGAACCATGTCCTGATTAAGATCAACACACAATCCTAGATGCGAGGAAAAGTGGAAAGAGTGCTCCGTAGGTGAAAAGAGCTAAAAAAACCACCAAACGTAGAAGGAGCTTGAAGCCGTAGGTACCGTGCATAGACAAGAAGTCCATAGGTGAAAAGAGTTTTATGATCACAATATATCGGGTGTGAACGTTACGTCCCTTGAGTTGAAACAAATGGTGAGGTGAGGTGGATGATATAGCTGAGGTACAGAGAATTTATTACAAAGTGAGTGTTCTGACGAAAGAGAACCTACCCTAAATAGACAAGTCCATGACCCAAAAAGTTCTTTTGAATGAGGCCTTTATTTTACTGAATATAGACTGATCGATGCGGGAAATCTACAAGGGATATTGATTGTGATATTCTTGAGGTCTTCACGAAGCTGATCAATGCGAGAAGCTTCTGATAAAGGCTGACTGTGTATAGCTGTCCTTCGAGGGAGCAGTCTATTTATAGTAGCAGATACGATTTTAGTGCATAGTTGTCCTTCGGGGGAGCAATCTATATAGAATAGCAGCAATAATTTGGCATATAGCTGTCCTTCGAGGAAACAGTCTATATATAATTTAGATAGCTAGATGTTCTTTTGGCATGAAGCATCTAGTTTGGTAGGAAGTTTGACTCAAGAAAATCCCATAAGAATACGGCTTATTTTAATACTTTGAAGTCATGGACTAGACTTAAAAGGGGAAGGCATCGTTTAGGTGAGGTGAGAATCAAACTATGTGAGCTTGATTGTTATTATGAGGTGTAGGAAACGAAATGCATGTGGAGGTATGTGAGCTCAAGGGACGAGTGGCAGGTAGATAAGAAGTGATATAACACTAGATTCAACAGTAGAATGGTCGAAGATGCAAGGCATTAAGGGGTTCAGGCTCAGGTTTACCATTAAGCGAAGCTAAACGATAAGTGCTTGATCCATAGGTGTGAGTGATTATATAAGGCCCAATCCAATTGGGAGAAAATTTTCCACGTTTGCTCTTTTCTAGTTTGGTAACATGTTGATTCTCTTTGAGGACAAGATCACCAACCTTAAAGGTACGCTCATGAAGTCGCTTATCATAAGCACGTTTGATGCGTTTTTGATAGCTTTGAAGGTGATCAAGAGCTGTAAGATGACGTTCGTCAAGAAGCTCCAATTGGGCTAACCGCTCTTGGCGGAAATCATCGTTGGTGAGAATATCCTGAAGAGATATTCTAAGGGAGGGTATTTGTATTTCGAGAGGCAAAAAAGCCTCGGTACCGTATACCAAAGAAAAAGGTGTGGCATTAGTAGAGGTACGAATGCTAGTACGATAAGTCCAAAGGGCAAAGGGGATGTGATCGTGCCAATTTTGTCCGGACTCATTGACAACTTTCATGAGGATTTTGGTTAGGGTTTTATTAGAAGATTCAGCCTGACCATTGGCCTACGGATAATACGGCGATGAGAAACTAAGTTTGATACCAAAGTTGTCACAAAGGTCTTACAACAACCTATTTTTGAAATATTTTCCATTATCTGTAATTAGGTGATGAGGAACACCAAAACGACAGATAATGTGGTGGTTAATGAACTCTACAATTTTTTCTTTTTTAGTTGAAATGAGTGGAATAGCCTCCACCCATTTTGTGTAATATTCGGTGGCTGTGATTATCCATCAGTGACGTTGTGAAGAGGACGGGTGAATCTCACCAATAAGGTCTAAACCCCATTGTGAGAAAGGCCAAAGATCTCGTGCGACCTGCAGTGGATGGCTAGGAGTATGTTGAAGGTTAGCATGTTGTTGACACATAACACAATGCTTAACATATTCGTAGCAGTCATTATTGAGAGTAGGCCAATAATAACCAAGGTGAAGGATTCGTTTGGCCACGGCAAGGCCACTAAAATGTCCACCACAAATACCGTCATGGACTTGTTGGATGGTATGGGTGATCTCCGCACCGGTGAGACATCGAAGGAGGATGCCATCAAAGCCACGTTTATAAAGGAGTCCCCCCATAACTACATAACGAGAAACGCGTTTAAGAAAAGCACGTTTACCAGTACTAGTAAGGTCAGAAGGGAGAACAGAGGTTGTAAGGTAGTCATGGAATTGGTGATACCAAGTATCCTGCGAGTTAGCAGACACATTATTTATCGTACAAACAATCGGGGCTGAATAAGTTGGGGCAAAGAGTTGTTGGACCAAGACAAAAATGTCAGAGTCAGTTGATGAGGCTGGAATTTGTGAGGCTAAGCAAGCCATAGTATCCACAAATTTGTTAGTAGAGTGTGGAATGGTTTGGATAGAATAGTGAGTAAATAAGGCTAGAAGCGAATCCACGTAGTGTTTGTATTTTTTAAGTTCCTCATTTTTGCATTGGTACATGCCCATAACTTGATCGACTACCAATTGAGAGTCGCCAAAAATATTGATAGATTTGATACCTAAGTCCAGCGCAACCTGGAGACCCAGAACAAGGGCCTCGTATTCCGCTGTATTATTAGTGCAAGAGAAATCAAGTCGGAATGAAAGAGGCATAGGCTCGGCATCAAGAGGAACGAGAACAATGCCAGCTCCTCCACCGCATTGGCATTTAGATCCATCGAAGAAGAGGGTCATTTGATACGACTCCTCCTTGAGTGAAAGAGTGGCGATGAGTTCGTCGGGGAATGTAAAATTGGTAAATTGTTCCCCAGGTAAAGGGGCTTCCGCAAGTTGGTCTGCGACGATTTGTCCTTTGATTGATTTCTGGTGGACGAACTCAAGGTCGAGGTCGGCGAGGAGCATGAGCCATTGGGTGATACGTTGGTTTAGATGAGGTTTGGCATACATGTAATGGATGGGGTCCGTGTTGGTGATGACGAAAGTTTTGTGATTCAGAAGGTAGTGTCGGAGTTTGGTAGCCACGAATGATAGGGCTAGGCACAACTTTTGTACATGTGTATACCTAGTCTCATAATCCACCAAAGTATGACTTATATAATAAACGGCTTGTTCTCGATTCTCAGAGTCACGATGTGCAAGCATGGCCCCTATAGCGTGGTCAGTGGCGGAAAGGTAAAGGTAGAAAGGATGGTCGTCTTGAGGTGGGATAAGCACGGGTGGCTGCAAGAGATAAGTTTTGAGAGCTTCAAAGGCTTGGTGGCACTCTTGGCTCCATTGAAAATCAATGTCCTTCTTAAGGAGGTGATGGAAAGGTTGACATCGATCCGAGAGTTGGGAGATGAAACATCGGATAGATTGTAACTTACCTTGTAAGCTACGCAATTGTTTGAGATTAGTAGGTGGGGGCATTTCTATGATAGCTTTGACTTTAGATGGATCGACCTCGATGCCACGCAAAGAGACGATAAAACCAAGAAGCTTTCCCGAAAGGACACCAAAGACACATTTTTTTGGTTGAAGATGGACAAAATATTGTAGTAGGCGGTAAAAAATAATGGTTAAAACATCGAGATGTTTACTGCGATGTTTAGACTTGCCAAGAAGATCGTCGACATAATCTTCAAGGATAGTGTGCATAATGTCATGAAAAATGTAGGTCATAGCCCGCTGATAGGTCGCACCAGCATTCTTAAGGCCAAATGGCATTACACGGTAACAGAAGGTTCCCCAAGGAGTTATGAAGGTAGTTTTGTGTTGATCGGCAGGGGCAACCAAAATTTGGTTGTATCCTGAAAAGCCATCCATGAGAGAAAGCATTTCATGTCCCACAGTGAGATCAACAAGTTGATCAATACTTGGGAGGGGAAAGTCATCCTTAGGGAAAGCGAGGTTAAGATCCCAGAAATCCGTGCATATCCGAAGTCCCCCCGTCGCTTTAGTGACAGGTACGATATTAGAAATCCATTGAGGATAGTCAATAGGCAAGATGAAGGAAACAGAAAGAAGTTGTTGAAGCTCTTCTTTGACCAAGAGGGCAATGCGTGGATGCATTTTTCTCAGTTTTTGTTTGACTGGTTTGAAATCGAGGTTTAGAGTGATGTTATGGATGGCAAATGGTAGGATCAATTCCTGGCATGTCAGCGTAGGACCAAGCGAAAGCTTGGTTGCGAGCACGGAGGAAAGTAGTAAAGGCGACTTGTTCTGATGTGTTAAGGGATTGTCCGATCTTCACAATGTGAGGATCCTCCTCCGTGTGGATGTTGATTTCTATAGTAGATTCATTCAGCATGGTTTGGGTTTCAGATGGTAAGGCTCGTTGAATATAAGAGTCATCCGCGCCAAGGTAAGTGAGGATGGAGTCATCATCCTGGCACTCAACAACGTTAATTGAAGGCAAGTCCTCTTCGATCATGTCTGGATATAGAAGGGGGATAGAAGAGGGGGTCCTCATTATCGCATTGATAAGTGAGAGGGCCTAAGAAGATAGCATTTATGAAAAAAAAAGTTAGGAGGGATAGATTCAGGGTCTATAGATTCTGTGGGTGATGATGGCAAAGTGGGTGATGATGGTTTGGTAGAGGTGACGTCGTCTTCTTCCAGAATACAGCTGATACGAGGTGTCTCCTGTGTAGGTGTTTAAGGAAAACCGAGACCACTGCAATCATTGTGTTTGCGGGTAGTCACGAGAATGAGTGTATGTCGGCCTTGTTCGTAAAGACCAAAACCAAAGCCTTTCCAAGCATAGCGAGTCAAGAAGGTGAGGGAGAAACGACGATTTGTCAAGTATTGAAAATCGGATTGGAAGGGAACCACACCAAGAGGAGGTTCAAGGGTAATGGAGGATGCGTCAACACCCCCATACGTTAGGTTGGTGTGGCAATGGGGTGGTCTGTAAGAGATTACCTCCCCCACGCGACGGTCATAGGTGGGATGTGCATGTAATTGTCCGTACTCCTGCGGGGTAGGGAAAGAACTAACGTTATATAGGTGGTACTCCCCCAGCGTAAGGCGTTGAAAAACATCTACTAAGGGGTCGGAGGTTGGGATGTTAGCTGCGGGAAGGGAAGTGGTTTTTGCGACGGTGGTTTCATCAGTTGAAGGCGTAGGCGTGGTTGAGGTGGATGGTTGAGGTACATTTGAAGAGGATGGTTGCGTTGAATGTATGGGTGTCTTGATTGGTATAAGTACATCGTTAGGGAGGTATAACATATTACAGGTTTTAAAGGGGGGAGGATCAGCTTTTACGGTGTAGGACTTCCCCTCGTGCTCAAATTTTATGCATCTATGTAATGTTGAGGGAATGCATCCCATGGCCTGGATCCAAGGACGACCCAGTAATATATTATATTGGAACTCTCCCTCAAGGACATAGAAGAGTTCAGGTAAATTACGTGCTCCTACCTGAATGTTGAGGATCACGGTGCCTAAGGTAGAGGTAATAGCATCATTGAATGACCGCAACATGATGGGGTTGGCACACATGTAGCTAGAAGGGATATTCATTTGTTGAAAAGCTTTTGAAGAGATGATGTTTAGGCTAGCACCCCCCATCAATCATAACACGATGTACACGAATGTCCCGGACGTAAGCTGAGATGAACAGGGTAGGGTCAGGATCTTCTGTACCAAAATCGACAATTTCATCTTCAGAGAAATTGACTGCAGCAGCTTGTGGTACAGAGACAGAAGTGGTTGGGGTGGTGGGTTGTTTGGTGAGAGAGGCAACGTGATTGGGTGTTAGAATGGAGGCAACGGGCAGGGTTTCATTAGGTAAGACCTCGATCCCCTGAATAATTTCAATGAGAGCTTGTCGATGAGATTCAGAAGTCTGAATGAGATCATATAGTGTCATTTTGACGGGTGATTGGTGAAGCTGTTTGATCATGGCTCGATGGGAAAATCCATTAGAGACAGGGTAAGCGGGTCCATGAATAACCACTTTGGGTGGTGGTGCAATTGGGATGCTAGACGGAGAAAGAGAGGATGTAGGTGTGCTTTCTTTCTCTTTCTCGTTGTTTTTCTGTGCTCGAGTAGCAACACTAATCATATTAATCTTGTAAACCCGAGATGAGGAAGATGGTTGGGATAAATTATGGTCTTCAAGAGGTGGGGTTGTAATAATGATAGATCGTGGTGAGGCGGGGATAGATGGTATAGGAGAGGAAATTGAAGCTAAAGGTCTCTTCCTTCGTAAGTTGTCTTTCTTAACCTTTCTATCTGGGAGAGGTGACTGACGAAGGATGGTTTTTAAAGCTTTGCATCCCTCCACATCATGTCCTGGTGTGCAGTGATAAGCGCAGATTTTAGACTCATCGTAACCTACAGGCCGAGGTTTAGACGGGTCATAAGGTCTAAGTGGGGGTAGGGAAATGGTCGCATTCTCTACCAACATGGCAAGGATTTTAGCGTAAGATCCTTTGAGTGGGTCAAAATCGGAGGAGGATGAGGGTATTGGTTGTGTGGGTTTCGGTAATGTTTGGGCGTGGCTGGTTCGTATGGGTGGTGGTTTAGCCAACGGGTGTTGACACGTGGTTTTCACTAAACGTGGTTTCTTTGGTGCAGGAGCTACGTTCGGTTGGTTAGATGATGAGGCTACAGATGACATGGTAGTGGGAAACAACCATGGAGAAAGGGGAGTGACAGAAAATAAATCCTTTGATGATGGAGTTTGTTTAGGGTTGATGGGGTGGACAGGATACGTGGGGTGATAATGTTGATATACCCTTTGATCCTTGTATGGGTGCAGAAGGCGTAGATCGTTTTGTAGAAAACGCAGGAGGTATGATATATTGGTGCAAGGTGGAAGGATGAGGTCCCAATATGGAAGGTAGGTATGACGATGATGGTTTTGATTGTGATAGAGGCACGGGTTGAGTGTGTCTCCTAGGTGGCAGGGTGGCTTTATTTTTGGACAAATCTAGTCTCTTAGGCGGGTGTGTTAGACTGGGTATGGGTAAGGTCCCAAGCATAGGGAAAGATTTGGCTAAGTTAATAGAAGTGGACGAGGCATTTGGTAGAGGTGAGGGGGGTGAAGGTGAGAACATGGGCATTTTAAGCTTCTGTAAACACTTCGGGTATATGGTGGAGGTCTCAGGATCGGTCATTTGCATTTGAGTAGAATAAGGGGTACTCAAACGTTCCCATAGGGCCTGTCTATCTTCTGTGGAATGACAGTCCTCACGTGTGAATGTGAACTTTTGTATGGAAGAAAGGTGGGTTGTGATTCTGGTCCATTGTGGGTGTGATACAGGGGGTAAACGAGGCACTGTATCAATAGATGTCAAGAGGTCAACTGGTCGTTGAAAATATTTAGGCGATGAAGAACTAATAGGTAAGAGGGCGTGTTCGAGAGGATCCGTCATGGTTAAAGAATTTGGTGATGTCGGTGCAAGAGATTTCTCGTCTAAGGATGTCAAAAGGAGTGGCGTACCTTCCTCTTGTGCAACAAGAGTGGTAGAAGGGGAAGTCTGGGAAATAGATAGATTAGATAACATCCGTTCACAGTCTTATAGGGATGTGGTATAAGAAGACTCATTGATGGGAAGAGAAGTCTGGGCAGTTAACTCCTTTATGGGTAAAGGAATGATTTCGCTTTGGTTCGATGGTAGTAAAGGAGGTTCGGGCTCCTGTGTTAGTGAAGAGGCTTGATTCAAAATTTTCTCTATAGAGGCTTTGGGATGGGTATCAAAGACTGCATGGATCTCATGAACACTCTCCTTGGCTAAGATATCCTGGTTTGTGTTACTGTTGGGAGATTGATTCGGGAATGGTTTTTTGAAGATTTTCAAATTTCGGTTGGCAGGGGCATTAGGATTATCGAGGGTTATATCCCCTGCGTCAACCATTTCCTACACTATGTTTTTCAACATCTTGCAGTTCTCATGACTGTGTCCCTTCACGCAGTGGAAGTTACAGAAGTCATTTTCTTTGTACCAGGAAGGTATGGTGCGAGTGGAATCAAACCCAAAATGAGGTTTAATAGGAGGTAATGTAATGGTTCCTGCTTTGAGCAATTTTTCCAATATCACACCATATGTTTCTCCCAAGGGAGTGTAGTTGATGGGCTCGGCTTTGTACTTATAGGTAGTTTTTGGTGGGGCATTAGACGGTGTTTGAGATTTAACCATCACCGCGTGGACACCTCCTTTTGATTTAGAAGAAGTGGACGCGTGAGGAGTGGTGGTATTTGGTTTTATTGGTAGAATCAGGAGTTCGGAAATTGGGGTTTTTGTTACGCAACCGCAATTTCTCTTCCTTTAAGGCTCGAATCTCTAGTTTTCGAGCCATAGTAAAGGCTTCATCGAATGTATGGAAAGTTTGAATTTGGAGGGTAGGGGAGATTTGCTTAGCGCAAGCCCGCGTAAACAGTTCGATGAGTTCAGTCTGAGGTAAGGCATATGTAAGTTGGTTGATAAGGCCGCGCCATCATCCGACAAAATTTGTGATAGATTCGTCTTCGAATTGTCGAATGGCATAAAGGTCGGTGATGGATACTTTCTTAGCAATGTTAATGGAGAAGTGATCCAAGAAAGATTGGGCTAGTTGGTTAAAAGAGAAGATTGAGTGCTGGGTTAAAGCACTGTACCACTCCAAGGAAGGTCCTGATAAGGACATGGGAAAGGTGCGGAGTAACAAGGCATCATCATGGGAAATCAAATAACAAGCATGTCTAAATGATCGCAAGTGCTATTGAGGGTCCTCTTTACTGTTAAAACGGGTAAATTTCGGCAACTCCCATTAAGGAGGATATGAATGAAGGGGGATAGAAGGGTGAATGGGCTCCTGACAAACTTTCTCGTATGTCAAGGTGCTACGACTCCCTGTAACAGAAACCTCTAGGTTTTGCATTTTTTCCATCATTTGTTTGATGAAATCTATGGTTGGATGAGATGATGGTGCGGTTGTGGCAAATGGAGGCAAATTGGGCCAAGGGCCTCCACTGGACAATGGTGGGGTTAAGTGTTGATAAGGTATGGAGGATGAATATGTTGAGGCGATAGAATAGGGATGTCCCATATAAGGTGTTGAGGTTACTGGATACGTGTATGGGAATAAAAAGGTAGGTGGAGCTTGAGAAGGAAAGCTCGTGTGGATAGGTGGCAGAGAGCAAGTCATGAATGGAGTAGTCTGCAAGAGAGATGAGGTAGGGGCAGTTGGTGGTAATGATATGTGGGGTCCAAGATTAGCCAAAGAAAAGCCAATCTGAGTCGTATGAACCTCTGAAGCTGTCGGATTGGGAGATGGGGCTAAAGGTTCCGGAAGCAAGGTGGTGTTATCAGGTGGAGTGGGGGCTAAATGAGCAGCTATACTAATAGGCATGCCAACAAAGAGCTGACCATCAGGCGTACGGTCAGGGGCATGAGACAAATAGTATTGTACAGCGCTAGGATTAGCATCCAGAAATTTGGCAAAGTCCTTGTCTCCTACAGGAATTTGGGGGATCTCACTGGTATCTGTAGGATTCCTCACAGAATGTGAAGGGGGGTGATTCAGGTAAAGAAACAGAGCAAGCATGTGAAACCATGGCGGCGGCTTGCTTTCGAGTGATAACAACCATGGACAGGTGTTCACAGTAGGGTTTCAATCTATCCGGAACAGAAACAACCTTAGAATGGTGAAATTGGCAGTTTGCTGGTTTGTCAGGGGTTGTAGAAGACAGTAACTGATATCGGTCTAGTATCTGATGTTGGTTATACTATAGCCGACGTCGGTCAGGTAACCGATGTTGGTGTAAGAAGTCTAGATTAACAAGATATAAAAGGCTGCTAATTTGATTTTTAACAACGTTTAGTATATTTGTCAAATTATTGATCATAGAAGACAAAATATGACAAAGAAAACAGAACTGAAAACAAGCAAGATGCACACTCAAATCCAGAGACTAACCCTGGGGTTAATTTTAATTATTGTGGGCTTATGCCTTTAGATGTAGAATGCTGTTAGAATCCTAAACAACAAGACCTAGGGGAAATGTCAAGTTTGTTTTGGCTTATAAGGTTACCTCAATCGGGCAGAGGAATACCACAGAAAAAGGGGGGATGTTTGAGCTGTTGTGTTAATTGTGAAGTGATTCGGTATGTGTTGTGCAGTGAATGTAAGATTAATTTCCTGTCAATACCGTGGATATCACCCCCTCATGTACGACCTATTACTTAATCTACGTTCACTAGAATTGAAAAACAACAAGCAGGAATGCAATGCACGTGTTTTAAACCCAAATCGAAAATTATGTTCGATGAAGCAAGAGAGATGATTTTCACTAACGCAAGATGTAAAAAACAAAGCAAGTTCTTTTACCAAAATAATACAAAACCTTATGAATATCTTTAGAAGAAGAAAACAGCAGGTATGCTCCCTATATGAAAGCAAGTAAGAAAGAAAGAAACCCAAAATGGGTCCCACCGGGCGTGCCAAAATGTTTCACTCATAATGTTTCGTTCCTTTTAGAAATATATAAGGTTAGGGGCTAGGAGGAATACCTGTAGAATGTCGAGATGGTGTGCGCGTACCATAGAGAAAGATTAGGCTGATTGCGAAGAACTCCTTTTTGTCTTGGAAGGACTACCTGCAAATAAGAACACAAGACCACAAGATTTTGATTAGACAATAAATGAGGAAACCGCCTTGGGCCCATGAAATATAAAACTTCCTTTCGAAGGTGGTCAGTTTCCCTGCTAATATGAATTAACACAAAAGACTGTAAAATATCAATTAAGTTGCTTCGTTGAACTGGGTAGGGGAAAGGCTGGTTTTCTGGTTTTGATCAAAGGAACCGATGCCGGTTACTGATAACCGATACCGGTGGGTTCTAGGATCTGTAGGTTGGTCGCTTCATGGGGTAGTTGTTTTGTTTGTAAGGCTGTATATAGGTGGTATTTAGGAAATAAGGTGATGAGAGGTAGATGAATGATAGTTAGAGGTAATATGCATACTGGGTAGTGGATTCAGGGATGGATTTATGAGGACTGTGATTCAAAAGGCATAAGAAATGTTATAACAGAGGACATGCAAGATGTGACTTACTGGTTTTGACGAAGATGTAAGCTGATCTCCTTTGCCGTAAACACTTCTGGTATTTCCACTCGTCTCTGCTCGGTTAAGTGAAGGTCTGGACTCTGTTTTTCTTCTCCCAATGATCTTTGTTGATTCAAAAATCATTTGACCCTTGATTTTGGTTCGGGGAGCCCATTTACAGGGAGCCAATGGCGGTTACGTAACCAACGGCGGTCGAGTAGGAACCGGCATCGGTAAGGAAAAAGTAGGCTATTTTTAGTAAAATAGCCCACCTTCCCTGCTTTTCTCCCTAGAGATCAGTTGCGGGCTTGGTCAAGTGGCTAGAAGGTCAGTTTTGGGTGCGAGTAAGGAGGCATTAGTTATGGATGTGAGTCTAGACCAAGTCATAGGTCTTAATTAGGTTAGTTTAGGGTTAGGGCTAGGTCATGATGAGGTGGCAAAATGAGGTGGCAGGTAAGGTGATGTGGATTTATCAATTACAAGGTAATTAATAAATAATTGTGTAAGGTTTAGGTGATGAGGTTAAGTTGCGAGATGAGATGCGGGTCACAAGGGGTCGTAAGACACAAATTTGGTGTCTACATCAAGTCCATGAAATGAACCATAGTCAATATGGTTTTTGGTCCATGATAGAGTAGAAATATTCATCGTGGTCAGTGAAACACGTTGGAGCTAAAGGAAATGTAAAATAGAGCAAGATAAATAGGTAAAAAGGTAGACACGTTTCATCATTTTGGTGTGGGGTGAGAAATTAGACTTTTGTGGAATTTAAGTAACCTAAATGATCTTAGTTTTATAAGGGCATCAGGTCTAAGTAAAATTTAAAACTTACCATGTGAAGGGGTGTCCCCACAACACATGAAAAATAGGCACAAAATAAAGACAGTCTAACATTGCAAGGAACATGGAGCATTCTCATTGGATCACATTTCGTGATTGTCAGTCAGGATTATAAAAGGTTTGACATTGCAAATTAACATAGGGCTTCCTCATTGGTTGATGCTTCACAATAGGTAGAGGAGGTTAAAGAAAATACTGACATTTTGAGGAGCATAGAGATTTTCTATTGGCTCATGTTACGTGGTTTTAAGTCAAGGGGTTGTCAAAGTTGAATTGCAAAGTAAGCATGGATCTTTCTTATTGGCTCATGCTTTGTGATGGATAAAGAATGATCTACTACTGCAAATTTTTAAAGAGCATTCTCATTGGCTCTCACTTCGCAGTGAGCATGGCATCAGTCAAAGGTATGAAGGTGGATGCATGGCATCATTCTGTGACACTCCGGTGGATCTTAAGCCCTAGAATGAACAAGATTTATTAAAAATCATCAGGTCCAAAAGAAGAAAATAGCATTCAAAAGACAAATAAAACTAAAAAATGAACAAATCCTAACCCCACATCCAACCAAAGACTAACACATGGTGAAGGAAAATGAAAGCACACATAGGAAGAGGAAATATCTAATGTTAATCAAAGGCTTCCACGTGTCATTCTCATATTCATACCAACACGCAAAAATTTAGAAGGCCATATATTTCAATCCCCTGCTCCAAATCTTGCAAAATTTATATTGTTGGAAAGGTATTTTCGATCCATTTACTTTGGCATCATCAAATTCATAAATTGATGGTAGTTAGGGGAAAAAAAAGAAGAAAAAATAATCAATATTCAAGAATGCAGTTCCAATGTTGTTCGACCACTTGTCTTATTGAGTTATAGTTTCTATCCCTTCTCCAACAGGAAAGACATAAGGAATGAATGACCTTGGTATGCTACCCATGCTCCTTTTCATAATTTTAATGCATCTCGTTGGTTGTTGAATAGGAAATCCATAATTTTCTCTTTGTTCTCTATGTCTCTCTCTCTCATCTTTTATACATTGTAAAATTTAATTTTGAGTGAGAGGTGAAGGCGAGGTAGTTGTAGAATTTTGTTGATCAAGTTCAGTTTTAAGTTCTAGTTTCTTGCAAAATATTATTTATGTATCCAATTATGTGAGGAAGTGCTAAGGTGGTTGTGTTGTACATCCATTAGCATATTTTGAAGGATTTTGTTTATGTTTCCTTGCTCAAAAATACATGAATATATTCTCCCAGTTTTAATAAAATTGTACTTTCTTGTTTCTCATGATTTAAAAGAATGAATGAGGTGATATATTTCTTGTTACAATCTTATGCTGGTTTTTCTTTGTTGATTACGCATAGGTCTTTCTTTAACTATGGCATTATTCTGTTCATTATGAGAATATTTTATACTTTACAAGAGTTCATTCTGGTTGTAAAATCCTAAAGGCAACATCCCTTTTGAAGGGCTATTATTATCCCTTAACGGTATTTTGGGTGTATGAAACAAGTATAACAGGTGTTTTATCTAAATTATAACTCAAGGATTTGTAGTTAGGATTATGAAGACTATCAATAACATTTGTGCAAATTGAGTATCAATGAATGCAAATGTTATTTCATAAATTATGTTAAATTAATTCTTCTTTTCAAGCATTACCGTAAAGGATGGATTCTTTTCATGGGAACATTAGCATACCAAATTCATAAAATTAATTACCCCCCTTCAAATATAAATTCAAAACATCACGTTATCTTCATACCTAATAAGCATATCATACATATGATTATTCTACAAAGCTGTGTTTAAGAGTTATTTATTACCAATATGATTTGCTGAGAATCTTGCCAAGTATGCGATCCAATTGTTATTGCCAAATCATTTCACCCTCTGATTTATCGACCTGTGAGTGTGTTGAGGTAAGAAGAGTCACTGGGTAACGTGGAATTGGTTCAAGGTGTGGGACCTTGCAGTTAAAGAAATTATCCAGAGAAGGTTGGTTCCTCTTCCTAAACTACTGCAACAACTAAATCTAATGGAAATAAATATAACAACTACTTCTAATCTATGACTTCCAAGGGACCAGGGAGAGAGAAATAACATAAATGAAATAAAATATACTCTCAGGATGTGATGTAGCAAAAGATGAGTGTATGAAATATCTTGAATGTGTGGAAATAATAGAAAAGTGAAGTGCACAAAGGGTGTAACAGTCACCACAGTCAATAACAACATCAAACTAGCACTTCCATGAAAGCACAATAGTAATGAAACCTACAAGAAACTTTATATTGACATAATACAATAGCAAGTGATTTGAAAAGGTAAGTAAATACAACAGACACAAGAAAAGGGAAGAAAACATCCATGATACTCAAATCTAGAGCCTCACTGATATACACAATTGAATTAATTACAGAGAAATGCCAAGATCATCATGTAATATGTCCTGAATGAATTCTTGTAGTACATTTTCTTCCTACACAAATTTTTGAAGAGTTTCAGTAAGAAAAGAATTAACCCTTTCAAATGAAAGGATCTTACAATTTATAGAAGGATTTGGTGAGGAGAGAGAAAATAGAAACACTTGAATGTATGCATTCTCCACATACCAAATAAAAAATTCAATTTAAAACATCATGGTAAACCTGCATAGCGCATCACTTCTGTACTGTAGCTTATGGGACAAGAAATTGGCTCCCATGCCCCATTAATGGTGGTAGCTGGTTGTAGTTCTAGATGATAGGAAAAGAAACAATTTTTTTGCACTCTTATAATTACCAAAATTGAGATAAGAAGCAACTATTTTGTAGAGGACTTTGATACCTTTCAGGAAATTCTAATAGTGGAAGAGTTGGGGGCCATCACTGCCCCTTCCTAGTTCATTTCAGTGATCTGATCATACATTACTTACCCTTTTTTATCATTATTCTCCATTTTCTTTCCTTCAACCATTTTTTAAATTAAAGCAATTTAATTTCACCTCAAAATTTTATTTTGCACTTTATTTCTAGTTCTACAATGAATTTAGGGTGCATTACTACCTCAGGGTATGGACCAGCTCACTCTTTAACTCGCTGGGTAGCTCAAAATCGCTAACTCACCAGATGGCTCCTTGGACAACTCGGTATTATCCATGCATTGAATGGGACTGATTTTACTTGTCTTTGGGATCCTCACATGCAAAATAATTCAACTCTTGAAATGTCACTCAACTTAGCTACCTCACCCATTCATTGCGGCAATCACAAGCTACTTCACTTTGTTGTTGGCTCGATGGAAGAAAATACTTACCTCACCTATTCACCTCTCAACACTACCAACCCACCGGCCTTGTTCATTATGTAAAATTCATGTACTTCTACTTAAATTATCCCCCCTACTCAGAGTTGGAGTTATTGCCCTCAAAATCATCACTTTACACTGAAATAGCTCACCTTTACATTGTGGAGATTCCACTTTTTTCTCATTTGTAACTCGTCACCAATGTAGAGTTTACGTTTCCCAAATCCCCACTTTACCTTACTCAGTGGTTTTCTATTCAATGCATTGATTTAGAACTACTTTACTTTTCTTATATCAATGCCTAAGAGGGGTATGAGTTGGTCAATTCGCTGCAATGACCTAGTTCCAGCTCATGACCAATGCGGGGATTTTACTCTACTTTTATTATGTTTAACAACCCCCCACTTACTTTGTAAAGCAAGTGCCCCTTTGTTTGTTGTATTACACTACCACCTTACTAGATCATTGTGGCATTCTCCCTCAACTTTACTCACATTGCATCAAACATGTTAGATTTTACTTTTCATAGCTCGACACTTCGATGAAGACTTCACCCTTCCAAATTTTGTGAATCACCTTCCTTTCCAATGCGGTAAATCATTTTACTTATGCTTGCTTCATGGACCATTACAAATAATTTACTTAGAAATTCACCACATCACACATTCATTGGAAATCACAACTTCTGTGAGTAACCGAGCCACTTGTGTTTCTCCTCATGTAGAGCTCTGTTTGGCTTGGCCCTAGCTCGGTCTATTGTGCATGCCTCTTCCACTTGTGGTCTCGCCAACCTACCATGCAAAATCAGTTCATTCATACCACCTCACCAATTCCATTACCATGATTTGTAACCTCATGTTGGCTCAACAATCCCCTAACTCATTTGTCCATGACTCGTCAATACAACTTTTTCCTTCTCACATCCTCCTTTGGGTTGATGAATTCCTCCCCAACCCAAATCGGCCTCACCAGTGATGACTCACCATGGTGAGTTCCCTTGTGCATTGCGAGCCCAATTCAACACTACGGGTCAATCACCTTTTTGTGGCTTCCCTTGATGGGATCCTTTCAGCACTAAAGGATCGACTCCCTTGGCTTGGTGAGTAACTCACCGAGCCCAATGTTTTTCTCATCATGTCCAACTCATTACTACAAATCCTCTTTTCCTGTGGCTTGATTACTTCTCCCATGAACTTAAGGACCTTACCCCATTCCCCATTCTCTTTGCTATCATTTCCATCCTAACTTTCCAAAGTGAGTTCCTCCCTGCCTTCACGCTTAGCTCGCCCATGTGAGCTTCCTAATTCACTGAGCTTAGGGAGCTCGATTTCTGACCGATCTTCTAATTCCTTCAGCTTGGCTCACTGAGTATCTCATCGAGCTACTCGAAAATCCCACTTTCATCACATCCTCCTCTATGACTCGATCATCTCGCTTAGTTTCTTGTCGAGATACTTGGCGATCTATTTTTTGCTCAGTTGGCTACTTGAGCCCCTTTTGTCATTTCTACAATTTTGGATTTTTTTAGTGAAACTTTCAAGAAACACTAGGCTAAGGGAGTGTAATGGAGTTCCTGAAAGTCATTTTTCAGCTTTTTACCCATTTTCTCAATCCAGCCAGATATAGGCCCGTGGTTCCTACATTATATCTTTTCCAATTTGATCTTGAGGGTCAAAACCTAGAAGAGGAAAAAATTCCTCAATACAATTTTCACTCCCGAACCCCTCGAAGGTGCCTCTGAGACCTCGAGAACTTCCTGTAACCAAATTTCATCATTAGGTGTCCTTCCCAATGTTACGATCTAACTACCCCTATTCCCCATTTTTCCCAGAGGGGAAAAAATGGTTAATAATTTTGTGACTCGAGGGGCCATCTACCTGCTAGATAAAGTATGACCAGCTACCTTGAAGAATATGTTGGGTATGGAGTCCTTTGAAGCAACCTGTAACTAATATGAAACTAAAAACCTACACCCCGAAGCCACTTGAAATGTTTCTAGTCAGATCAAAGATTACCTCTCACTGTTTTCATTTCCTAACTCTTATAGGAAAGTATTGAAACTTGTTTTGTGAGACTGGAAAGTTGTCTTAAAATTAAAATTCTACCTTTCCCTACAACTGTGATCTATGAGGCTGAAAGATGAACACTGTAGCTATTTCCTCAACATCAGATTTCTCGATAGCTATGGCATACCATAGAGTTTTGAGTAAAACATCTACTAGTTTGCACATCATAGAACTCTATTAAGTCTTGATTTTCTTTCTTCTTCTGAAAGTTCCATCTCCAACATGCCGTTTGGAATGTTGCTAAAGGATGGAGATGTTTCTTCTGTACTTGGGGAAGGTTTTTATAGCACCACCAATTCCTAATTTATTTACAAGGGATGATAAAATCTTAGCTACTGATCCAAAGGAACAAAGGAATGAAAACATTGAAAATTATCCATTAACCAATTTTTGTTGCTCTACATTTGCTTGTTCTTGAGGATTGCAACTTCTTGATGTAAATATGATATGTTTTTTGCAACTACTTAGGGGGAATATGATGCATTGCACTTGGAGCAACAAGGAACAAAAACTATATACAAAATAAAAATCATACATGCCTTAATTAATACATGTAGAGTGTGCATAAGCACTTCCTTTGCTGAAAACAAACCTACTCCTAATGTACACTAACCAGAGAAATGATCAAATTAAGCAAACCCTAACACTAACAAGGAAAAGTTACTACCCTTTCTCAAAATTTTCAGCCATGCAAATGATTTGGCACTAGACATAGTTGTAATTAAGAGTGAAAAACTGAATGCAAGCTGATTTTCCACTCCATTCATCAAGGTATCAACTAAAAATAAGACAAATACCTCATCTGTTTTACCTTCATTTTACTCTAAGAGGCATTGTAGTTGATTGTTAGCACTCTATGGCTCATCCTCATGCTGAGAAGTAAGCATGAATGGTTGTGGCTCATCCATTAGCTCTAGTGAAGCTAAGTATATAATTAGGAAAGGTCTGATCCACTAGATTTTCTCGTTCCTCTGAGATTTAACTCTAATAAGAGAGTCTTCTCAAATACATTCCTAGAAAGGGTGACTATCTATGAGTTTATCCTATTTATGTTGCTTATCCACAAACAATTGATCTTCTACATTGATGACTAGTATGAAATGCTTCTCATCCTTGATTTTATCTTCCTCCTTGTCCATTGTGAAGCATGGAAGATTGAATTCTTTCAATATTGATTCAAAAGGACTGTTATGAGATACATGTTGCTTTGATATACTTTCCTCCATGGTAGAAGAATCTTATTATTTAAGGATATGTGATGGAGCAACAAAAGGTGTGATTTCTATGGGCTCCTCTCCATCAAAGCATTCATCTAAACTAGATAAGAAATCAAGCTCCTCGTTGTTCTTCCATGCCAAGGATTCTCTATCTTACATGATGACCTCTAAATCTACAACTTCTTCATCATGCATAGCTTCATCATAAAACATGAACCTTGTGAGCTCAAACTCATGCAAAAAAATAGATTTTTGGAGAGATGAAGTGGGAGAGATATTTGAAATATCTTGTGTGACGTGCTCTTGATTTAACACCTCTGAATTTTTCTTTCTCACCTCCAATTTCTTTTCTTTATCTGATATTTGAGTTGGTTTTTCCTCTTAATCTATTTATTCTATAGATGATGAATGATCAATAAATTCTACAAATATAGTGCCAATGTGAACACTATTGTATACAATGGAAAGTTGCAAAAGCTATGGAATGAGGCTAAAGAATCTCAAATATTTTCTAACTCATCCATGCACCATGAGATAAGAGCTAAACAAGAGTTAATCCTATACATGCATCATAACTTTAACAAAAACATCAAAGCCTAGCATATATACTACTCTATGCTCTTTAGATTAATTAATTAAGAAATTGAACCTAATAAGATCAACTTAGCAATCAAAGGGGTGATTAGTTGTGTATCGCTTTTAAGATTTTAAGAAATGGAGTCTCAACATTAATGGCTTCAATGCCAATGGTTCTCTCCATATTACTCAAAACTTGGATTATGGATGCAAATGGAGGTTATTAGCTCAAGATCAATGAAGGATTTAAGTTTAAGATCAAATGTCTTAAAGTTTAAGATCAAATGTCTTATAGCTTAAAGCTAATATAATTGGAATCCCAAAACTAGGTGTTCTTAGTGTTAATAAGATATCCTAGGTGTGAAGGTGTAAGTTGAATGGGTAGGCTTAGCCTTGTATTTATAGTTTTTGGTTTGGAAGAATTTGGAATTTGAGTGCATGTGGGACTAAAGCTCAAAAATGACTTTTAGATTAGATTAGGATAAACATATTTAGGCTTATTTAAGCTTGGTTTAGGCTAGTTAAAATTGATTAGCAAGTGATTAGAGACTCATTGAGAGTTGGGAGGGATCTGGATAACTATTTGTGACTGAGAGATAGCCTATGAAGACAACATAAGTGGTTCAGAGAGAACTAGGGAGGTTATGAATGGTCGAAAGGAGGAATGTTTAGCTAATAAGAGAGATATTAGCCAAATAAGCTGATTATAGGATGAATACGACTGAGAAGGTGTCGTAAATGGGCATCTAAGAATGGAGCGAAGAATAGGTATTTAACGAAGTGTCGTCAATTTGTTGAATTGGAGGAAATTTTTAGTATAAGCATACTTTAGGTGTCTACATTTTCCCCTCTTTGAGGTGGCATAAGCGATGGCACTTCAAAGAAAGTAGACAAGCATAAACAAGTAGAACATTTTGAAGTGATAGAAGAAAAATGAGTACAATGGAGGGTGCACCTTGATTGTTAATGGGGTGATAGAAGAACTCGATTGATGGTCGAAAAGATGAAAGAAAGAAAGATAATAGAAGAAAAATGAGTATGAGGAAGGGGGAATGAGCTAACATCCATCTAATTCCTTTTAAACAACTTTATTTTTCATCATATTACTAGTGATCTTCATCATCGGTCCTTATTAAAAAGAATGAACAAAAGTGTAGTATGACATGAAAATCCATCTACGAACAAATGTCCATTGCTAAAAACACCAACTCCATGCAACATACAAAATTCAATGCAATACGAGAAAGTAAAAGAATCCTAACTCCATGGAACATACATAATGCAATGCAATATGAGAAATTAAACAAGATAAACTAGCAGAAAAACAAGAAGCAATGTTTTTGATATCGAGCTTCAGTTTGAACCTATGTGAATTAATGACAAGGGTTAATGACAGTGCCCCAAGAAAGGATACATGCGAGGAATATAATGGAGGACACTTCGGTCCTATGAAAAAGCAATGTGCACTATGAAATAGTACAATGCAACTCGTTGTGCCCTAGAGTACAGACGAAGTAAGCAGCCTAGATTTTGTTGATGAAGGTAGATCATGATGATCATGAGTCATTTATGACGAGAATAATCAAGAACCCAAGAGAGATGTTTTGTAGGATGATTTATATTGTTTTTGATAATTTCTAAAACATATTTGAATGTTTTTATTTTTCTAACATATTTGAATGTTTTTTGTTTTTTTAAAAGTTTTCTAAAACTATGTACAGGAAGACAAGGAGGTGTGGATGCCCCCAGCGATAGATGGGATGTACAAGGGCAGAAGGCCATGCGTACAAGAAAGGTAAAGATGTAAAAATTCCCCAACGATTAGGTGGGAGTATTTAAAGGTAAAATCTTCACAGGTAGAAGTGGGACCCAAGGCCATTATGGATAGGTTCCACATGATGATGAACGTAAACTAATGAAGTGATGGGAAGGAGCAAGGATGCCCCCAGCATAAGTTGGCCTAAAATAACATGATAGAAAGGAAGGAGGAAGATTATTTTTGTGAAAGGGGACAAAGGTGTGTGAAAACATGGAAAAAAGGTATTCTTATACACATGGATGTTCTAAACTAAGTAGAAGAACATTGTGAATGATATGAATGTAGTTTAGAAGCCTTGTGATGAAGAAGTGATTAGCCAAAGGCACAAATCATGAGAAGAGATAAGGACTAAAGTAAGATTCTGAACAAGGTCCAAAAAAGGACACTTGGTAACATACTAATCCTACCTACTCATAGAGATCCAGTGTGTGCACATGGAATTTAATTACCTCTTGAAGGGAATATTTAATAGAAAACAAGTGAAGACACCATAGCCAATGTGTAGGAATGATTTATTTTATAGATTATAGGTGATTTGTGAATGAAGGGTGGAGAGATAGCCATACATTGCTCCGCTACCATCCAGGCATCCATAGCCCCGATGGAGATGCATTTGATTCTAATTGCAACATTGCTCTACTTCCATTCATGCTTCCATAGCCCTGATAGAGATTATTGGAAATACCCCAAAAGAGATTTATATATCAATTTTCTTTTGCTTTTAGCTTTTAGATTTTAATTTTGTGATTGATTTTGATTCTTTTGCATTCTAAAAACTTATTTAAGATCTCTTGTTTGACAAGGGGTTAAGAACCATTGATGGCTTGATGAAAGGAAATGGAAGTGATTGTGATGATGACATTGGTTAGTTTCAAAAATAATGTCTAAAAGTTCTTCGCAACAAGTTTATTATATGTTGAATGTCATAGGATCTCTAAGAGGCTATTTGTTCTTTAATTTACCAAGGTGATAAAAGACCAGGGTTAAATAGATACCATAGAGATAAATGTCATAAAATGCGTGTGAAAAGGCTAACCAAAATATC
The DNA here is from genome assembly GCA_019776745.2 of Taxus chinensis. Lineage (NCBI taxonomy): Eukaryota > Viridiplantae > Streptophyta > Pinopsida > Cupressales > Taxaceae > Taxus > Taxus chinensis. The sequence goes on along the minus strand of CM034146.1, from coordinate 884,244,735 downwards.
ACCGAAGGGATGAAAATGGTAGGAAGACTTGTATAAGAATAGAAAGAAAGGGAATAAAGAACATCCATGTGTACGTAAATACTGTGATTGCAATGTTTGATCTTTGTACCTTTATTTTTCTTGTGTTTTCTCTTGTTTTTGTATTTTTGAATTGTTTTTTATTTTTAGATATTTGATAGTTTTTGGAAAGCTGGGACCAAAAAAGTCACTCCATGTGGTAAGATCCAACAATGATGTCTACGACTTCCTTGACAAGGGAGAGTAGGCATGTTTTTTTATCAAGCGTAATATTATCCCCGATCTCAATGATATAGGTGAGCTCATACTTAACAAACGATTGTGATTTATCGTTAAACAAGGATTGTTCATGTAAGAGCTTGAGTTCCCTATCTAGAGGTTTATGCACTTTGTGCCATACTTGATGTTTACACTGATGTGTGTTCTTGAATTGTGATTTATTTACAATTTTGGGATTGTTTGAGTTGTTGGGGGCTTTTGAGCTCCTGGAAGTTTTGAACTGAGCTTCATTAAGAAACTGTTTTGGTTTCTTATAAGATGACATGTGACTTTTCTGACCCTAAGAAGGATAAGGAGAACTTTGATGTTTAGAACTGATGTGAGAAATGAACATGGGATTTCCATAACCATTGATAGAAGAAATATGTGATGAATGAAAAGGATACGGTCCAAGAATTGAAGAGGATGGGCTACAAAGAGGTGAGCCATTAATAGAAGATGACTAAGGGCTACCAGGATATGGCCCTAAGATGGAATAAATTGGGCTACGAGGACATGGCCCAAGAATAGAGGATGATGAGCTACCCCAAGCTGACCCATATATGGAAGATAATGGAGGGATACTAGGATGTGGCCCAAGAATAGAATAAGATGATGAGGGGCTACTTGAAGGGGTCTCATAGATAGAAGAGGATAAAGGGCTACTAGGATGTGGCCCAAGAATAGAAGGAAATGGGATACCAGGAGGTGACCCAAGGTGAGATTTTGATTAAGGAATGATGATAGATAATGAATGATTTGGTAATGAGAAGATAGGCCATGGCTCAATGCTAGACCCCGACATCTCATCATGATTAGAAGAAGGTGAAGATGGAATAGAAGAATAATCAAGTTCTATGACCTTAGGATTTTACTCTATGTTTTGATAAAAGGAATCAACTTCTTTTCCCCAATAAACGAGCCTATCAAGTTCTAGAAAGAATCCTTGTTTGCAATCCTCTAGAGGGATATATTCATGTACTTTGATTATTTCTTCATTCTGGGAGAAATCAATCAGTAGAGGTTGTTGTTCTTCGACCATGGGAGGTTGACTAGAAGAAATGGACCTGATAAGTAGGGAAGATTGATTAACAGAAGAAGATGACTTAAGAGAGGAAGTAGGATTGGTTGTAGGTGCCTCATGAATGGAAAATTTGGATTTGGACCTATGTCATTTTTCTAGAAGAAAACGTAATGTAGGTTGGAAAGTAGGATCGCATAGCCAATCGTTAAGTTACAATGTAGGAGTCTAATTAGATGATTAACTATAGGGAATATGAGTCATGGAACTCGTTGACAGAGGAAGAGGTCATTGAGATGACTTATGAAGGAGGCCCTATGAAGAAGGGGATGACTGTGACTCAAGACCCAAATTATATGTTCAATAGATGGAACTTAGAGTCAGATGAGTCTTCAAAGGAGGAAGAAATGTTTGAGCTGAGTTGGAATAAAGGTCATGCAAAGGAAGGGAGGACCGTGATTCAATATTTGATCTAGGGGTATCTCGAACAATAGTTGGGATCTGATTCTTTAGAAGAAGAGTAGGAATATGAATGGTAGTTTGGATCTGAATCAGAAAAAGAAGAAGAGTGGGGGAACCTAAATAATAATTTGGATCAAAAGCATCCAAACCATACCACCGACTATGAGCTGAAGGTGGGGAAAATGGTACCCGATTGGCCACTCTAGCATGAAACAACCAAATGAGGTTTAGTTGTAATGGGAATCTTTTGATTTGAATTGCTAAACCTAGGTTCCATATTGTTGTAAATGTGATAAATTGTGTGATAGTCAATCATTTTTGGCATCATTTAGGTGTGAATGCCTAGACCTAGATAGTGTGATGGAACTCCTTCAAAGGGAAGGAAGTGACATGTCAATTTGGGTAGCATAAGGGCAACCAACTAGACATTTGGTAAGTATGGAGATGCGTGTGTGATTTTCTGAAGAAGGAAAAGGAAAATAGACATTGTGATGACACAATCTCTATGAGATCAAAAATGATTGTCCTAAAAAAAATTTTGTAGATGAATAATCATAAGAAACAATCATGCAAGTGTGAAACACAAAGCCAATCAAAAAGGAAATACACACTATGCAAATGCGTGCGCAAAGTGAGTTTGATGCAAAGATGATCAACACAATGTTAATATTTACTTCAAGCTCGAAATGATCAAGGCATAAATATTAAAAAAGGGTAGATGTGAATCCCAATCAAAGGATACAATGACACGTTTAATAACCAGCAATACCAAAATGTTAAAGGGTGAGGTTTACAAATGTAAGCCACGTAACCACACCAATTTGGACACGTCTATCCAACTTCATGGAGAAGTGAGATATTAGGGCCAAAGTGGTATTGAAACAACACAAACACAGTAAGCGACACCTTTCAAGATTTATGACAATGTTTGAAGTAAAACCAAGTCAAGGTATACTAAGGATGTGTTAAAATGTGTGCATCATAACACCACAATGCAAATACTTAGATCATGTTTACGAAAAACATGACATAAGTATATTAATTGTGTCAAGACAATGGAAACAAGGTAACATGTCAAAGGGAGATCAAATGATGAATCAATCCTAACTATGATGATGATCTTGAAATCAAGATCAAGTGGTCATCAAAGATATAAGGACGCATCTATGCACTTTATACATTTAACAACTCAGTCGTAAACATGGATGAACGTAAACAGACAAAAAAGTGGTGAACACTATCTATGACAATACTCCCGAAAGATGCCTTCTATTGCCCTAAATGGGAAGCAAGAATGCAAATGTGTAGATCAAAAGATGGAAATGAACTAAGCATTACTTGGGTAGAGCTTTGCCTTGTTAGAAGGTGAGAAAGAAGCTAAGCTAAGTGAAATGTCGTCTAATTTCCATGATGAAAGGAACTTAGATCCAACTTAAGTGGATTCTTTGCCTTGTTTGAAAAACAAGGTTCTGAATCCAAACAAGTTATCACTTCATGATGGCAAAGACGCGACAAAGGACTAGTAAAGTGGGCCTCAAGACAAAATGGCCTCCTTAATAAGATCTCTCAACTAGGTTTTACAAAGTTGTCTAAGAGTAGGCATGATTTACCCAAAAAGTTGTACTGACTAATTTCAGAGTATCTCAGCTTTACCCCCTTCAAGTACAGTAGGAACTACATGCATCCATCATGTACTCTTACCAGGGTCATGATACAGACAAATTTGTAACGCTAACTCACAAGGAAAGCTATTCAAGTGGGTAAGCGAGGTGCTTCCTATTTCATCTACAAGGCTACACAGTGGTGGAATAATTTAGAGTTCCTGGAACCACCCCCATTGTTGTAGCTTAAGGTGTTATGCCAAAGGGATTATGTTCTAGTTGAGCATAGAGGAACATACCCTTTTCTTAAACCTACAATATAATGTTTTGAATATGGTGTGTTTTTTATCTTGCTTAACTTAATGTGGTTTTAAGTAGCACACCATTTGGCAACCTGTAAGAACACATGTTGTGGAAGTCTTGTGTTTTTCTTAGCTCCTCCTTTATTTGAAAATCATTAGGTCCTACATGCAAGGAGTTAGTATTTTTCCACAAAAAATTATGATATCAAAATAGAGTTTGCGTGTTGCTTTTGATTCCTAAAATCACCAAAAAGGTGAAAAGGAAGAGCATACACAACACGAAAACTCAACTAAAAAAAGTTTTATGAAAAAAATTCATTAAGTGTGCCTTGTAATAGATAGAGTTCATTTTTAACAAACTTTGAAATGTTCATCCATTAGAAAGCATAATTTAAGTGTTTTTTGAAAGCAATAAGAGGGTTTTGGAAGTGTTTTTAGCTCCCAAGATCACCTAGAAGGTGTGAGGGAAGAGCATACGCACTTCGAAAAACCTATATCAACTAAGACATGGAACAGTTAACTAATTTAGTCAAAAATAAGACCAAAATAACCCTGTAAACAACTGATTAGTGTCACAAAACCTTTCAAAGTGTTATAATGGCCAATATGACAATTTTTCAGACATTAAGACATGTTAAAAAATGACTATTTACTTAATAATGTAAACCATAATTTTTCTATAAGTCAAAATCCTAATTTTATGATTCCATTGTGTAGTTATCTTGAATACCTTTCCAACGCAATAAAAATGGAGTCGTTTTGAGCTCGGGAGAAAATTTCTGGCCTCTGGAAGATTGGTGGTGAATGTAATTCGAACGCATATGCGCATGTGTCATTCTAGGACACGCAGGTTTCTCTGTGTAGTCTGGATTCATACATTTTATTTTTAGCGCTACTTGTTTTGATCATATGTTTTGACTCATTAACCCATTTTCAGAGTTTTAATAGGTATCAGAAAGATAAAAAAGTGTAATTTGCGAGGGAACTTCCAAAAGTTAGATACCTTCAATATTCCAAATTCTATCACAAAACTCCCAAAGTGCTCTTGAGACCTCCAAAAATGCAAATTACTAAAAACTATTAAAAAAGTACAAAAATTGGATTTCTAGAAATTTTCAATTTTCTTGGTTTTCTAACTCTTGCAAAATTATAACAGTGGTTTATAGGTTTCCTTTGCATTAAGTTTTTTTTAGACTAACTTTAACAACTGTACTCAGAGCATATTGATTATTTATCATCATTTTCTTCTCCTTGATTTGTTGCTACTATAAAACCCACCTTAGTCAACACTGGTTCTTTAACCTTGACCTCCTTTAAAGGCTTAACCAATAAGGGAATCCTGTCGATTCCAAATTGTAAATCCCAGTTTCTCATTTTTCTAATCATCTCTTCTCTATTGGGCTCTTCTTCCTTCTTTCCTTTCCTGTTTTTCTAATTTTCATCTTCACATGATGAGTTTGGGATTACAAGAGGAGGGGTGGGTTAGGTCACAACTAATTTATATATTTCTTGTGAAGGAAGGGAATTTTCTAGATTTTTCTTTTATGGATGGAGCTTGGGTTTGGAAGGGAAAAGAGCAGAAAAACTGAGATGAGATGGAAGAATAGAAGATGGGAAAGTGGATTCCACATTGTTGGAAGAAAGTGAGAATCTTGGAAGTTAAATCTTGGGATGAGATGCTGCTACTTGGGGAATGGGGAGAGGGTTGTAGGATGGTAATACAACTATCTCTCATTGACAGGATGGACCAACATTGGATTCATAAGCCTCTATCTCTGAGACCCATCTTTGAAGTTGAGGTAACATCTCAAATTTGAATTCAAGCTTCTAGTGTGGGCTATTGTGCATTGGCATGGGACCAACCCATGGACAAGGTCTCATGAAGCCAATGTTGAATGCCCTGAGTTTAGTTATGGCTCTTATTTACACCATAGTTTCCTTCATATTTTGAATCTCCAACTTCAAATTAGAATCACCGGGTGTGAGATAGCCTCTAAAATTTTCATACCTCTTCTCTTTAATAGCTCCATAGTTTAGTGGATGACCAAACTGATCTGCATCTTTCTCATATGGGAATGCATACTGTTGATCTTTATTGTATTATGGTTCTAAGGGTGTTTGATAGTAACCTTGAGCAAAACCTTACAAATATGGGGGAGGCTATGAATGACATTGATTTTACTATAAATTTTAATTCCATGTAGGGAATGAAGTCATGATTGCGTAACTTCATGGAATGGAAGAAGAATGAAAGATATGGAAAGGAAAATATATGGAAAGAAGGTCTGATATGCAGAGAATGGTTTTTTTGGATAAATGGATTCTCATGATGTGTTTGGTTATGGATCCTTGATTGCTTCAACTTTTTAAATGTTATAGATTAAAGTAATCATATTTACTTCAACCTAAAGATTTTACATTAGCATAACTCACTTCTTCTTCTTATTTCCTTTATTCATGATCTTGACCTTCATTACTTTCCATTATTTGCATTGATTGGAGATGCACCTACTTCTCTTATTAGTGTTTTGAATTTACTTTACTTCCTCCTTTCTGTGTTGTTTAGAAACAACATTACATCCCTTTGTTAATCGGTCTTCTCAACCTGCTTTACTTTCTTTAGTTCATCATTTTTTTCAACCTTTATTATTTCCTTTTGCTGTGTTGATTTGAGATGTAAATTAATTCACTTTGTTGCGGTGATTTGAACCTATTTTACTACTTTTAGTTCATTGTAGTGTTTTCAACTTGCTTTTATTCTCTCCTTCAGTTCATTTTGGTGTTCTCAACATGCATTACTTAATTATTTTTACTTGGAGCAGCTATTTTACTTAACTAATAGTACCATAGAATGAAACAACTTGAAATGAAATAAAGTCTTTCACTCCAAAGTAATGAATTTACTTAAGTAATTTAACTTGGAGGTACAATTACTTAAGTATTTTAGATATAATTGATTGAATTAATTACCTTCTTCACACCACTTGGAGTAAAATATTTCACTTGGAGTAATCATCTTTACTTAAAGTAGTGAAACTTGGATGTACAACTACTTAATTCTTCCAATTTAAGTGAAGTAAATTGCTTTCTTTTCACAACTTAAAGTAAGTATTTTTCACTTTTGATTCGACTTAAAGTAATGTAAATCAATAGTGTAATTACATAAGACTTCCAATTTGAAGTAATTGACTTAATTTTCCATGCATCTTGAAGTAAAGAATTTCAATATGAAGTGATGCACAACTTACTTCCTCTCCTTCTTATTGGTGATCTGAGGTGCAGTTACTTACTCTTCTATTTTGTGCTAATTAGAATGTTGATTACTTAGCAGTAAAGAAAGATGAGATCTCTGATTACTTCTTCTCTTTGTGGTGATTGAGGATGCAATTACTTCAGTGAAGCAAAGTGAAACCAACGATTACTTATTTTTTGTTGCAGATCTTCCAAAACTACAAATTATTGCCAAGAACACATCAACTCAACTAGAATGAAGTTTTTTCCATGAAACACTTGAGAATCACTTGATCTTTGACCTCTTTGTCCCACCAGGAATGCCATAATTGTTATCACTAAACCATTACACCCCTCTGATTTCTTGACCTGTGAGTGTTTTGAGGCAATTAGAATGACTGGGTAACATGGAATTGCTTCAAGGTGTGGGAATTTGCAGTTGAATAAATTATCCATATAAGTTTGGTTCCTATTCCTAAATAAGTGTAACAACTAACTCTAATGGAAATAATCAAACAACTACTTCTAATCTCTAAATTTCAAGTGACTAGGGAGAGAGAAATAACATAAATGAAAGAAAATATACTCTAAGGAGGTGATGCACCAAAAGGGGAGTGTAGGGAATCTCTTCAATATGTGGAAATAATAGAAAAATGAAGTGCAAAGAGGGTGTAACATTCACCAAAGTTAATAGCAACATCAAACAAGCATCTCTATGAAAGCACAAAAGTAATGAAACCTACAAGATAATTTAGATTGACAAAATACAACTACAACTGAATTGAAAAGGTAAGTAAAGAAAAAAAACACACACAAAGGGAAGAACACATCCACAATACTCAAATATAGAGCCTCATCGATATATACAATTAAATTAATTATAGATAAAGTCCAAGATCATCATGTAATATGTCTAGAATGAAGCAATATAGCACATTTTCTTCCTTCAAAAATTTTGGTAGAGTTTCGGTATGAAAATAATTCCCCCTTGCAAATGAAAGGAGCTTACAATTTATAGAATTATTTGTGAGGAGAGGGAAAATGGAAACACTCAGATGCATGCATTCTTCACCTACAAAATTCAAAATTCAATTTAAAACATCATGGGACACTTGTATAGCCCGTCATTGTTGTATTGTAGCTTATGGGATATGAAATTGGCTCCCATGCCCCTTTAATGGTAGTAGTTGGTTGTATAGTACCCTAGAGTGTAGGAGAAGAAATGCCATTTTTGTCCCTCTTCCATTCACCAAAACAGAAATCTAAAGTTGTTGTTCCATAGAGAACTCTGAGACCTTTCTATAAAGTCCAATTTTGCATGAAACAAAGCTTCGAGGAGAAATTTATTGCATTTTGAAATTATAGACTAGTACGAGAACTGGGGACCATCACTATCACTTCCCGGTTCATTTCGGTGATCTGATCATGAATTAATACCCCCTTTTCATTGTTATTCTCCATTTTCTTCACTTTACCCTTATTTTGAATTAAATCAATTTACTTTCACCACACAACTTTATTTTCCACTTGCTTTCTAGTTATGCGGTGAATTGAGGGTGCATTACTACCTCGGGGTATGGACCAACTCACTTTTTAACTTGTTGGGTAGCTTGGATTATATAACTCACCAAATGGCTCCTCAAATAGCTTAGTCTTGTCCATGCGTTGAATGGGATTGATTTTACTTAACGTCAAGATCCTCAAATGAAAAAGACTTCAACTCTTAAAATGTTGCTCAATTCAGCTTCCTTTCCTATTCATTACGGTGATCACAAGTTACGTCTTTTTTATTTTGGCTGGAAAGAATTAAAGACTTACCTCACCTATTCACCACACAACACTACCAACTTGAAAACCTTGTACATTATGTCAAATGAATTTACTTCTTCTTAACTTAGATCCCCATGCTCGGAGCTAGAGTTATCACCCTCAAAATCACCGCTTTACACTAAAATAACTTGCCTCTACATTGCGGTAATTCAGGTTTACTTTACTTCACGATTCATTACCAATGTAGATTTTAAGTTACCCAAATCATTGTTTTACCTTACTTAGTGGTTTCCTATTCAACATGTTGATTTCAAACTAATTTTATTTTCTTAGCTCACCACCTAAGAGAAGTATGAGTCGATGATTTCACCATAATGAACTAGTTTTAGTTTGCGGCCAATGCAAGAATTTTACTCTACTTTTCTTATGTTTAACAACCCTCCACTTACTTTGTGAAGCAAGTGCCCCTCTATTTTTGGCATTACACTACCACCTGAACAGCTCATTGTGGCATTCAACCTCGACTTTAATTAAATTACTTTGAACACATTAGCTTTTTTTTTTTTAGTTTGACTCTTTGATGAAGACTTCACTGTTACAAATGTCATGAATATCCTTCCTTCCTAATCTGGTGAATCATTTTAGTTCTACTTGCTTCTCAGCCCATAGAAAATACTTTACTTAGAAATTCTCCACATCACACGTTCCTTGGCAATCTAAACTGATGCAACTCACTAAACCACCTATGTTTCTCCTTGCACAGAGCTCTATTGGGCATGACCGTAGCTTGGTCCATTGTCCATGCCTCTTCCACTTGTGATCTCGCTGCCCTGCGTTACAAAATCAAATAATTTATTCCCCCTCGTGTTTGCTCCATGAGACCCTAACTTCTTTGGCCATGACTTGCTGATACAACTTGGCCTTCACATCCTCCTTTGCATCGATGACTTCCTCCCATGACTGAATCAACCTCACCCATGATGAATCACCATGGAGAGTTCCCTTGATGAATTTTGATCCCAATTTTATGTTTTGGGTCAATCTACTTCGTGGGGCTTCCATTTTCTTAACTCCTTTGCACACCCAAGGATCGACTCCATTGGTTAGATGAGTAAATCACCAAGCCCATAGTTTTTCTCCCCATTTTAGGCTCACTACTATAAGACCCATTTTCCTGCAGCTCGGTTACTTCTCCCATGTGCTAGAGGATCTTTCCCCAATCCCCATTCTCTTTTTTGGAGTTTCCATCCAAACTCACAAAAGTGAGATCCTCCTTTCCTTCACACTTATCTCTCCCATATGAGCTTCCCAATTCACCAAGCTTGGGGAGTGCGTCTTCTGATTTATCTATTGATGCCTTCATCTCGACTCATCGAGTAGATCATCGAGCTACTCGGTGAGCCATTTTTTTCTTGGTTGGATACTTGATCCCCTTTTTTCATTTTTGTAATTTTGGATTTTTTAGTGAAATTTTCAGGAACGAGTAGGCCGCGGGAGTGTAATGAAGTGCCCAAAAGCCTTTTTTCACCTTTTTACCCATTTTTGCATTCTAACCAGATATGGGACCATAGTACCCACATTCTATCTTTTCCACGTTGATCATGAGGGTTAAAACCCAGAAGAGGAAAAAAATCATCAATATGATTTTCACACTCCCGACCTCCCCTAAAGGTGCCTCCAAGACCCCAAGAACTTCTTATAACCCAATTTCATTGTTAGGTTTCACTCCTGGTGGAAAGGATTCGACCACCCCTATTCCCTATTTTTCCCGAAGGGGGAAAAATGGTTAACAGTAATATCATTGAAATAACCCTTGGTTGATAAATATTATGTAAACGTAATATTTGAGACTGGTCATTATCTGTTTATTTTGATGTCTTTGATATATCAATTTTGTACAATAATAGAGTGACAACTCTTATGAGTTAGTATTATATCTATGGTTACACTTGCTTCAAATTAAGATGCACCAATTATGAAGGAAACAAATCCAGGAAATATTTTCCTTTATTCAGATCCTCCAACTAGGTCCTCTTACCTCGTTCTAGAAAGAGCTAGAAGTAGCAGGGGCTAAAGTCATCCCCTTTGTTAAGATGTATCATGATCACCTCCTAGATTTGAGTCAATAGGTTGAGTATTGAATAAATACCTTGCTATTAATGAAAAATAAATTTTTATTGTTCATCACTCCTTCAAATCCAAGCCACTCTGGTTAGCTTCTCATTTCCTTGGGGTGTAATTCCAGGATCTAACACATGAGTGGTGCCATTGACAGTGAATTATTATCCATAATATTCTAAATTATAAGAAAAATTTTCCATAAAACTTGTAATTCTGTCAACATGCCTGAGTGGAACCATTTCTAGGGACTTTCTTATCCATAATCTTTCCAAATTATAAGAAGGTTTTCCATTAAAACTGTACTTCCTTCAACATACCCAAGTGGCACCATTATTGAAAACATTTATATTTATCTCATAGTTGTCTTTGAGTCTTGTGTGAATCGATTTATCTTAAAAGGAATACCTACATGTTTAAATGTTCCATATATTTATATAATTTGATATTCTATTGGTGAATCCCTAAAGTAAATCTAGGTCAGACTATTTTCATCTGATTATAATTACTAATTTTCTTTCTATTTTCAAAACTTGAAGGATTATGGTCTTCTTTAAAATTTTATCCCAAAAAAAAATAAATTGCTTCCTTCTTTAGAGTCTATTCAAAAAAGGAAGTAGATATGGAAGCTATTAATTTATCAAAGTTCAAAGAATAGTTGTTGTCAAGTTAGTAAGCTTGATATTCTGGTAGTTGAGGATTACTCCAGCACATCTGAAAAGTCTAAATCATTTGGTTTGGATCATCATTTCAACTCTTTGTATAAACATGCCCATGATTCCAAGGCTATACAAGGTAATACTAATCCCATTATTTTATTTACTAATAGAAAATGAGGATTTACTTTATATTCTACTCCTCTTGGAAGCTCTCATCAAACTATTCAAAATCTGTTAAAAATGTAAAATCATGTTCAACAATGGTTACACCATCCTCCACATATAGATCTTATGTAAAATAATATGGATGACCCCCTCCTGGGGTACCTTTCATGGTTAACACATATAAACCTATTGATTTTAATTAAATGGAAGGTTATCCAAATGAGGTCCCCAATGAGATTAGAATGAGGTTTCCTAAGTTTCAAGGAAATAATGCTATCTGTGGTGATCATCATTTAAATTTATTTATAAATTTGCGGGATGATTATGAGGTTGAGTTTGAGGATGTATATGTGAAGTTGTTTTCACACACTCTAGAATAATATGTTTGTTAATGGCTCAAATAATTTCCTGATGGATCAATTGATTCATTATAGGAGATGAAAAATGCATTCAAAGTTTCATATGGTGATACTTTTGATCCAAGGTTTCTGTTATCTGAGTTTGATAACATTAAAAATAATCCCAATGATCATTTCAAAGAATTCAACACTATATTCAATAAAATATTGTTGAGGTTTCCCAATAATATAAGGCCTAATGATGAGTCTTGTCTTATTAAGTACTTAGACACATTTGATAAGAAAACAAAATACTACTTAAGAGAGAAACATCCTTGTACCCTAAGACATGATTTTACCATGGCTATCCAGATTGAGAATAATATTAAATCTATTGGGAAGCCACTAAAGAGAGAGGTTGTGAATTTTTTTAACCTAAATAAGCCTTAGACTAGAAAAACAATTGAGCTTGAAGAACTTCTCAAAAAAATGGTAGGGGTTGTTAAGGAAATTTCATATAAATTAGAACGAGCTAAAAAGGTGTTTTCTCCCAATTCCTATAATTAGCATCAAAACGCTAGACAAAATAGATTTGGGAATTATCCCAAAGGAGATAATGAGGATGAGGATAAAGTAAAAGGGCATATGGGTTACACTGGTAAACAAAAAAAAATAGAGATAAAAAAGTAGTTGATATTGAGTAAGAACATGCCATTAATTGGTGTGAAAAATGCTTCTTACCTCATGTACCTTATGATCCACTTGCAAATGATGAAAGTGATTAAGCTTATTTTAGTGATGTATGCATGATGGAATGTCAACTAGAATGTGAGAAGGATGTATCTTCTACTACCCTCCTCAATGCCCAAACTGTGGTTGATTTTTGGGATTGTGTTGAAAAGGTTGGGTCTCTCCCTATTGAAATTAATGACGAGGTTGATATGGAAAAATATTTTGAATTACCTAATCATGATTTTGAGTATTTAAGAGCCTTGATGATCAATAAATATGATGGTTATTTTTCTTCCAGCAAGGACATAAAATTATTGATCAATGTTTTGGTTTCTCAAGAAAGGGAATACAATCTCATAATTAGAAAAGCTCAAGGATCTTCTCCTATAGCCAATGTGAGGATTCATATTCTTTCTATTATCCCCAAATATTCTCCTTAGATGAATGTGTTAAATATAAATCATGTAATTCATCCTTAGCCAAGTAGTTCTTCCCCAAACCCCACTAAAAATAACCTTTTGCCTTTTGAAAAAATTGTAACAATTCCTTTCAATGCTCCTCTTCCAAAATATAATGGGTGTGAGATAGCTCCGATTTTAAGCCAAATAAATATTATAGTTCACATTGTAGAATTATTAAGGATCACTGAGCATAAAAATTAGGCCTTTGAGTACTTGGGTTTTAAATAATATGATGTTATTTCCAATAAAAATCATGTTGATTAGGAATTATCCCTGACAATTGCTGAAACTTAAGGTGATATGGAAATTCCTCCTTAGGTATATATAGGAACTTCTTTAGTGGAAACACAATTGGATTTTGACCCCTTTTTCACATCTATTATTGTAAATGGGTGGCTCTTACACAATTGTATGTTTGATTTTATAGCTTCATGTAACATCATGCCTCTTATAGTCATGAATGAGTTAAACCTTAATATAATTTTTGCTTTTGGGAAATGATATGCTATGTATTATATAAAATTTCCTGTAGTGAGCTATGTGAAAGCATTGATTGTATAATTGATGACACATTCAGGAAAGTACTTGACCATGAATGTTGTCATTGATGATTTCCCTGCCCAAATGGGGGATGTTTTTGTCAAGAAAGTGGGATGCTAGTGTCGGAGGAAGTGTCCAAATGAATACGTTCTATTCTTCCATACCATTGGAGGGAAAATTGGTCAAGTTATACAAAGAAGATAAAATGCTACACCTCATTGACGATCCTAACAATGCCTTATATGAAGTAATTTTTATTGATGTAGACATGGAGAAGTTTACAGTAAATACTTATTTTGAAGACTAATTTATGGATGTAAATACTCATTTTAAATACATAGAGGTCCCATAGACCATTAATTTTGATGGAGCATGCTCAAGTAGTGTTAATTTGGCAAGAGTGTTGTTGAGTTCAACAAACAATGAGTTTTTTTATTTTCTTTTAAATTGAATTTTTAATGTACCAATAATGTGGCTGAGTATGAGGAACTCCTGTTAGGTTTGATAATTTCTTGGAGACATGGGATAAGATAACTCTTGGTTAAAGGGGATTTTGAGTTGGTGATTAATCAAGTAAGAAAATTCTATGTAGCAAAAAAATAGAGTTTTAAACACTACCAGAATGCAGTAAGGGATCTCATTGAGTGTTTTGATTCATTCAATCTTGAGTACCATGAAAGAGGACAAAATGTAGTGGGTGATAGATTTGAAGTCTTTGGTTCACAATATGACTGTCAAAAATCATCCCTTTACTCTAAATTTTAAGTGGAATTATTAGTTCAACCTTTTGTACTTGATAATATTTAACACTTTATAGTATTTTAAGATGATGCACACATTATAAGATTTATTAGTTTCCAAGGTGAGTTCACTTACCAGATAATTTCTTTGGAACCTATAGTAGAGGTGTGTAAGGGGAAAGAAACCCTTTTTGGTAAATAAGTAATTCAAATAAAATTAATGTAATCCCAAGGTGATTAGCTAGGTTAAAATCATTCTTTAACAATACTGATAGAGTAGTTTGTAAATATTCTACTTGTTGGATATCACAAACACTGAGAGGGGGGAGGGTGAATCAGTTCTAATCAAATTAACAATTTCTAAAATTTCTTGATAGAAATTAACAATCAAACCATGATCACAAGTTAAGGTGCATGCACGAAGATAAATATACATGACACAAAATTTATAGTAGAAAACCCTTAGAGGGAGAAAACCCAATTGAAATCAAGTCATTTTATTAAGAATTCCCATTCTTAACATACAATGACTTCAAAAAAATTTCATCACCTAGTCAACCTAAGAAGCGCATACTTTACATTCATCCAAGCCCCCACTAGAAGGTTTCCAAGCACCCACTTGGCTAGTTTAGCAAGATAAAACTTGTGAGGAACATCTAGTCCTATGACCCAAGCACCTACTTAGGAAAATACAATAAAAATTTACAATTTGATAATTTAGTTTCCTTATTGCTTCATCAACAAATCATGGTCCCTTACTAGCTCTTCATTCGACAAAAATCACTTCCTTTTTTCTTATCATCCAACTCCTTATATTTTTCCTATACTTTTTTTGTTATCTCAATCTTGTACCTTCATCTTTGTACTCTTGCATATGTTAGTCTTATACTCTCCTCAGTATCACTGTTTCACTTTCAGTTTCATGCAACACTTCTCACTATCCTTTTCTTTTTATTTTAGACATGTATATTTGATCAGTCCACTGTTTCATCTATTCTTCTCTATTTTTCTCTTTTCATTCATGTCACTGTATTAACCCTCTTGATTGACTGTCACAATTTTCTATATGTTCCCTTCTTTATTTCCACTGTATGTCTCTATCTCAAAAGCCTCTTCTTTTAATTATTTGCATTAATTTCTTGTTTTTCCTTTACATACTATTTTTTTCTGTTGTCTATGTTTGATATCACATATGTATCTATTCACTGATTTTCTTTAGGCATACTCTATATTGTCTCTTGTGTAAAATTCATTTACTTATACTCATTTTTCATATATCTTCTTCTTTTGCCTCAGCTAATTTTTCTCTTTAATTTTTCGTCCACATGACCTTTGTTCAGTCCACTATATAATACACACTTACACTTTTTACCTTCAAATGATTTGAATTACAAGGACTTGTCTCGACTGTTCAACTTCTCAAAAAAAATCATCTTCACTCTAACCATTTAAATTTATTTTTTTGTGATTTTTAGTGATGTCAATTTAAATGATTGATACAAATGTGTTCTCTCCACATTCAAAAATATTGCACATTATCTCACTTTACTTTTTTTTCTAGCAACCCTACATATCCTCTTTTAATACATCAACCATGTGACTCTTCAACATCCATTTTATAGATGACTCACTCACAACTACCTCAGTTTCATACCTATTTGTTCACCCTTTTTTACATCACTACTTTGAAGGAATTCGAACCTCAATAAAATTGTCTTTTCCCTTTTCAATTCAATAACTTTTGTACACCCTTTATCTTCTTTTTAAAAACTATTCAATTTCAAACTACGACTCTTAATATTTTGGCTTCAAAAAATGCATCATCATGTTTTAAAGATTGAATAAGACAAAGAAAAACCAAACTCAATCCCTTCAACTTCCATTTCAAGTAGCATTATGATGAACTTCACTATATTCTTAACCTTTCCAATCTTGATGAATTTAGAAATGCTTCACTTATGGTGTCGCTAGTCTTGTTACTACTGAAATATCATTTTTTTCTCACTTGGAGATAAGGACTACTCACTATGAAAAAAATAAATGGAAGTAACTTCCTTCAAAGACATTATACACTTCAATCAAACAGCTTGGAGATATCACCCATCATTCTAAAAAGAGAATATAATGAATTAAAGTTGCAATGTAATTTCATAACCTTGCACAATAGGAAGAAGAAATTTCATGAGAAAAAATGTTGCCAAATCATAATTCATAATGGGATGACATGAGATGTTGCACTCAAAATACCTTTCTCATGCTTTGTGACCAAAGTGTAACTATCAACCATTGAAGGATTTAGACTTGGAGTTCAACATTTACCTATATAGTCTATTTATACGGTGTTGGAGATTACTGTTAAAGAAATTCTCTTTCAAACATCGATGATTACGAAAAATTTATTTTCTAATACCTTTTTTTACACTAGGTAGAGAATTTCTCCAAGTTTTGTATTTTTGTATTGTTATCTTTTGAGTTTAGAGCACAAACCTATTATAAAACCCTAACTAAGAGTTTTGGTGAATGTGATGGCCAAAGAACCTAAAAAATATGATTTCTCATTTTCTTTCGAGTGAATTACAAAATTTATTTCTCCTTCAACTTCATCCTATCAACCTCCATCTATCCAATTTTGTTTTCAAGCTTGAGATGTCATCACATGCTCCAAGAAAAAGAAAAATAAAATCACAGTCCTTCAAAAGCATTTCTAGGGTTATACAATGATAATTTACCAATATGAGATCTATCATGGAATTTTGAGAGAGAATATTTGGATCATTTTTAAGGGAGAATGGATCACTATGAAACGCTTCTCAAATGTATTCTATGCATGAAAACTCGTAACCTTTTTCAGACCTTTAAGAAACTTAGGAAAGAAATGATTCAGGATGTGATAGAGTTGTGTGTATAAGCCTTATGATTGCAATTTATCAATGATGCTTGAAATCCATTTCAATTTCCTAAAAAACCATGGAGAATATGATGAACCCTTCAACAGAATTAGAATCTTTAAGATGAATAGTCTTCAAACCAAGTTCTTGTGAACCATTTTATCAACAAGGAAACTAGGGCATTATGAATGTATGGGAATTAAAATTCATTACAAACTACAAGAACTAGCTACAAAATTGACCAACACACTACAGACTTCTAGAGAGGAGTGGAACAATTTTCCATTTTAGTCAACAACTATAAGCATTGAGACAAAGTTATAATTTACAATTATATGATTATATAAGCATTCCCTTGCATGACTTGTGAAGAGATTGGCTGAGAAATGACCTTTAATACTCTTCTAGAAATCACCTCCATTGATCAATCAATTTTAAAAAAATTTGTGGAGAGGGTCTATGTTTCTTGTTGCAATAATTTCACTAGTGTTGTCACCTTTTGCAAGTCCATACGAGGAGCATCGTTCAAACAAGATCAAGGACTTGAACTACTATATCCAACTTCATGGAGATTGATATTTAAACACCATATGATCCTAGAAAACATCATAAATTTATTTCTAAGAAATTGATATGTGATAAATCAAGACCTTTGAGATCAACTTCATCTTCTTCTCCTATCGATTTAGGACACAGTCTAGGAGAGAGAAAATGCTTTACTAAAATGATGACAATTTCTCAAATACACCTCCTTTTGGAAAAATTATTTTCTCACTAGAATTCCAAAAAAAATTAGACAAAAATTTGTGTTATGAATTATCTAAGAATCCCTTAATATTTTTTTTACACCTAAGATTCCAGACAACTCCAAATGTACTTTTCAAGAAGGTGGTTTTTGAAAAACTGTAATAAATAAAAATCCCCATTACAGAATCTAATGAAATTTGGCATGGAGAATTGTAAGACATCCCTCTACACATTATAAGTGTTTTTTATGCATATTTTCTCTTCCAAAGTTCTGACCAATCCCATTTTCATGCACAAACAT
This sequence comes from Taxus chinensis, assembly GCA_019776745.2. Classification (NCBI taxonomy): domain Eukaryota; kingdom Viridiplantae; phylum Streptophyta; class Pinopsida; order Cupressales; family Taxaceae; genus Taxus; species Taxus chinensis. The sequence goes on along the minus strand of CM034146.1, from coordinate 884,226,383 downwards.
TACGAGTTCTCAAAGCCAATTTATGTGCTTTCTTGAATTTTGACTCCAAGAGCTAAACTGATCCTTGTGTTAGCTCAAAAATGCTATGAAATTATTATTACACTTATCCCATGATTACATGACCATGCCATATCCTATAGCAACCTGTCACATCTCATCAAGCACCTAAAACTATCCTAAAAGGGCACTACCAATCAACCTTCATGTCCCTGACTTCTAAACTTCAACAATTAACCATTTTTTTTCCATCAATGCCACTTGACATCAATGAAAACATCACTAAAAATGACTTGGGTTCCAAAAAATAACTCACTTTGTCATTGATGGAAACACCTTGGAAACCTACACACTTTGATGGAAAGAAGCATTTGTATTCCTATTTTCTGGCTACAAAATTTGTATCTCTCCCCCTTTGACATCATTGACAAAGGAATCTTGACAAATTTACATAAACCAATGAAATAGTTAAGCATAAGGAAACATGAGAAACTGATACTTATCTGTACTACAAGCTCCCCCTTGTATTATGAATTGTATAGTTTACATCATTTATCTTGAATTCAAAAACTAGCTATAAGAACCTATTATTCAATGGGCTAAAAATGAAAAATTTGTCATCTCCATATCATTTATCTTCCAAGATAGTATCACCCCTTTGTAGATCCCTCCGAGATCCCTATACCAAACATATCTCACTTCCATACTGAGAATTTTTTTGACATCCATCAATGGAACTTGTTTAGCATGCATTTGCACCTTGAAGGATCTAACTATATACTGTGAGCCATAGATTTGAAGTATGTATACTCACCCTGAAATACAACAACTATATGCCTAATCAAGGTTGTATTATTCCCTGTAGAGCACTCCCCCTTCCTTGAGTGTTCTAAGACACATATTCTTATGACTAGGAACTTACTAAGGTTTATCTTGTTCAACCTTTAAACATCATTACACAAATAAATTCACACACTACAATAAGCATAGGAATCATTTATGCTACAGCCATAAGAATTCATCCTTTGCATAGTCCTTCACTCTTAGTCTTCTCTGATATAACAATCTTAGACACTTAGACTGCCTACATACAGTGCTTGCATAAATAGCTTCTCATGACCTTGAGACCTCAACTTCAGGGCTTATAAAATTTTGAGTTGTATCAAATACATAGACCTTCATTATTGAATTTTAGTCCTTAGTCCAATGTAGGACACATCATATCATACATTATGGGGAAGAGGAAAAGATTGCTTCAGATAGAGGTAACTTACATAGTTGACAGAAATGTCATGATAGTTCATGAACATGAATTCCAGAATTTGAGACACATATGATACAATCTTAAACTCTTCTTGATTTAGACCTTGTGAACCTTCAGCACATTTCTAACCATTTGAAGAGAAAATCATTCTATACATTGCAACCTACCTGAGAGACATTCTAGAGTATGGATCTTTCCAGAGGGATGAGTGCTGAATTTACTTGTATTATTTTGGTCTTCATCATCAAATGACATAACCTTGTACTGATGGGATATGAAGTCCTTCAGCATTCTACTTAATACTTATTGAAGGCACAAAACTTTAGACTCTGCCTCTTGATTCATGGATTCCTGTAATGAAATCCATTCTTACTGGTCCTCGTGCAGACATTTTAAGACATAATCACATTTTCAAGTCATAATCTGAGCCTTATACCTTGGCATGTGAAATTCTTCACCTCATCCTTTGACATTTCCATTACTAAACGTTCCATCTATTAAGATATTTGAGCACCTTGTAAAAGTTTGACATGATATCAAATTTATAGGCCTTTTGAAGACTTGATAATGGACACTCCAAGGCATTCTACAACAACCAAAAATCCTACACTTTCATGAGATATACTTAAACATTTTTTGCAAACTCTGGAGTATCCAAATGCAATACCTCTGTAAAGCCTTCACTGTGGTACTTGGTAATTCCTCACTCACATTCAATTCTAAACCCGCATCATTAGAATACTCATCATTTGAGTTTTTATCCAAGACTGCTTTGACTCATTCATACTTGTGAAAACATATTTATGGAAGCAAGGTCCATTCTTTTCTTAATGGTTTCACTTATCTCCTCCATATTAGTGTCCTCAGGATTAAAGAAAGCCATATTTGTAACCATGTATATTTATTTTCCAAATGTGCTATTATTGATGAATAGACAATATCTCAGACCTGTAACAACATGTTTTATTTTCTTGGAAAATCCTGATTTAGAGTTCTTTCATAATGGAGAAGATTCACTATGTTAGTTCACAGCTTAGTATATGGATACTTGAAAATACATCCTTCTTCAATACATGAGACAAGATCTCATTACATTCCACCTGTCTAAAGGTCATCAGTTCTAGGGACCTGTACACTATGCATTGAAATTCATGAGTATATACATCAAGAACCATGTCCTCAATTTGTCTGATGATCATAAATGCTATATGAATGTAAGCACACACGTACCATTTATGTAAAATATTCATCATCTCTACATGTGTGACTTAAGTACATGAACATAGTGTTATCATCCTTTATGGAACACCACTTAATGACTTCATGAGTCAACCTTAGATAGACTTAAGAAATATTAACACGACTACATGTTTTAAACTTACAACACAAAAACTTAATGCTCTGACTTGATTCCAATTTTATCTCTTCAAAAAGTAACTATGTGAGCTTACTCATTAAAACCCTTCTTATGACACATTGGAGCTTATGACACATGTCACATGACTTGAGATGGAACTACCATATATATGTAGACTTTGTGATCTTAAAACTTGACAGAATGATACCACATTCTCATTATCATATGCAAAGGGATGATGAATGTGGAACCAAAGTGAGAATCAGTTAAAACCTTAGGACATATTACATGACTCATCATTCTTATCATGATAGACCTAGGACTCTGTTGATATTAAGTACATATTCATGAAAGCTTATGATGCTTCTTGAACTGAACTGTAGACCCACATGCTTGATAGGTCACATAGATCCAAGAGACACACCAAGAATTCTTCCTAGGAATAAAATCATGATTTAAAGAGTCTCTTCACACCACAAGTTGTTTCAAGACTTTTACACAGAGAGAGATAAACCCAAAATAATTTTATACTTGTGGTACTAATAACAGTATGGATGGTACATCCACTTATGCATCTAGTTGATTATGGATCCTCCTTAAGAGCAATCCAATTCTTCATTTCAAGTGGATGCGCCTCCTTTTAAGCTTAGATAAGTCATACTATGAGCCTTGAATCATCTCAAAACAACATGAAGTCATAAAAACCATATGATGTGTCCATATTCCCTTTCCTTTTCCTCACAATATTGTTGAAATTTCTTGGCTAGACTTTTCTTGGTAAGATTAATTTCATTACCTGAGCTCTCATCCTTCTATCTGGTATGCTTGACAAATCATGCATGTTGCAATTCATACACCTGATTCTACCACTTGCTCGAGGTAGAAATTATCTCATCCTTGGTACTGGAGTTGTATTTCCCAATTCTTTCCTTTTTCATCCTTTGTTGATATCTCATATAAGGTGGTTTCTCCTAAAAAAGTATTAGCTTTTTGTGCCTCTCCCATATCATTCCCATGTCACCTTCTTTTCAGTATTTGTTATTTCAACTTCTGATTTTGCCTTCTTGATCCTATATACCCATCTTCATCTCCTTATTTCCAGGAGCTATCTTGAGGCTTTCCTAATTTTTTCTGCTTTCTAGAATTTATTCTTCATGTTAGAGGCTTTCTTTTATTGCCATATGAAGGTATAGAAATTACTGTTGTGCTTAGGTTTTCCATAGCGATATCAATGCTTTGTTGAAATGACCAACTTCATGACAAGTATGACATATAACATGACTGTCATTGCTAAATTGACTTATAGGTTCTTCTAACCAATGACTTGGTAGTATGACCTTTATTTATATAATTGAAACACTTTACTGTTCCTTTCATATTTAGTAGCACAAAGATATCCATGGGTGTTATTTGTCATAGTTTTTCATGCAATATCTAGCTTTATGTCATAAAGTCATAACATGAGAAACAATATCCATTGAATCTTCTCTCATACCTTGATGCATTTGGTTGTTTAATTGGCTTGGAATTTCCAGTGTTAGTTTCCTTGGTCTGCTTATTTTTTGGCTAGCATGCTAGCGACCAACATTTATCATCCAATCTATTATCTGAACATTTTTGAAAAGAAACATGACTTGGTTCAGCATTTATTTCTTTGTTCTTTTCTTGTTCCATCTCTTCTTTGAGTGCACTTAGATCAGAATATATTAACCTCTCACATTATTCACTTTTGGCATTAATTGTTGTTTGACATACCTCATAATCTATCTTTCCAGACTGTATTTGTGTGCATTGCAAATCATTAATATGATTAGTAGAATGTTTCTAATTTAACCTTCAAGGCCTTTTGTTCCTCTTCAAGTTGTCAGGTAGTCGAATTCTCATTTTGTTTCAAATCTCTTGAAACACTTTCTACAAATGAAGCCACTTCATTTAGTTATTCAATATAATGAGCTTCCATGTGCTTAATCTCACTCTTCATACCTTCTATCAAAGATTGAGTAATCTCATACTTTTATCTTCAAGGTTGATTCAACTAAAGAACTCATTCTTATGTCTTTAGGATCACCTCCAAGCTGTTAGGATTAACTCTAGAGGACCAGGCTCTCTGATACCAATTATTAGATATCACAAGAACTAAAAGGGGGGTGAATCAATGTACAATCAAATTTGTATCACCTTTAAAACTTATTAGCTAGAAGAAAAAATCAAACCATGAATACAAGTTAAAGTGCATGTAAGACAGAGAAGTACACAAGACACCAAATTTATAGTGGGAAACCCATAGAGGGAGAAAAATCACTTGCAATCAATGATTTTTATCAATAACACCCATTCTTAACATACAATGATTTCCAATATTGGTTGAGCATCTCACTAAACCTGAGAAGTACCCACCTCATAGTCATTCATAGCACCCATTGGAAGGTTGCCAGGCATCCCACTAGGCTAGTTTAGCAAGCTACAACTTGCAAGGAGCATCTACTCCTATCACTGAAGCACCAACTTAGAAAAATACAATAATAATTTACAATTTTATCATTTACTTCCCTATTGCTTCATCGAAAAATCATGATCCCTTACTAGATCTTCATTCAACAAAAATCATTGCCTTTGTTCTTGTCATCCAACTCCTTGTATTTATCATATACTATATCTATTATCACAATCTTCTACCTTCATCTATTTACTCTCTCATATTTTAGTCTTATACTTTCCTCAGTATCATTTTCTTTACTTTTAATTTCATGTAACACTTCTCTATGTCCTTTTATTTTGAATATCAGGAATGTATAGTTTATCAGTCCACTATTTCATCTATACTTCTCTATTTTTATATTACATATAATCCCTATTTTTCTCTTGACATTCATGTCATTGTATTATCCCTCTTGATTCACTGTCACAGGTGTATATATCTTCAATTCTCCAGTTCACTGTCTATCTATATCTCAAAAGCCATTGTTTTCCATTATTTTCATTAATTTCCTAATTTTCCTTTTCACACTATTTGTTTTTGTTGTCTCTGTTTGATATCACATATGTATCTATTCCCTGATTTTCTTTAGGCATAGTCTATACTGTCTCTAGTTTAACAGTCATTTCCTTATACAAATTTTTCATATATCTTCCACTTTTTCCTCAACTAATTTGTCTCATTAAACTTTCATCCACTTGACCTCTATTCAGTCCACTATATAGTGCAGACTTATACTTTTTACCTTCAAATAATTTAAATTGCAAGAATTTGTTTCCACTATTCAACTTCTCAAAAAAATAATCTTCATTCTGACCCTTGAACTTAATTTTTTTTGTGATTTTTAGAGACACTTTAAATGACTGATACAAACTTTATCTCTCCACATTCAAGAATATTGCACTATCTCAGTTTACTTTGTTTTCTAGCAACCATTCATATCATAATTCAAGACATAAACCACTTGACTCTTCAACATCCTCTCTATGTATAAATCACTCACAACTACCTCAATTTCATACCTATTTCTTCACCCTTTGTTATATCACTACCTTGAAGGAATTCAAACCTCAAAAAAACTATCTTTTCCCTTTTAACTTCAAGAACATGTTACACAACCTTTTTCTTCTTTTGAACAACTCTTCAACTTCAAACTATGACTCTTTATCTCTTGGCTTCAAAAAATGCATCATTGACTTTTAGAGACTGAATAAGAAAAATAAAAAATGAACTAAGTCCCTTCACCTTCCATTTCTAGTAGCATTATGATGAACTTCACCATTTTCTTCACCTTTCCAATCTTGATGAATTTAGAAATGCTTTATTTATGGTGTCTTTAGTCTTGCTACTACTAAAATATCATTTTATACTCACTTGGCGATAAGAACTACTCACTGTGACAAAGAGAAACATAAGTAAATTCCTTCAAAGACATTATACATTCGAATCAAACAATTTGGAGATATCACCCATCATTCTAGAAAGATAATATAATGAATTAAAGTTACACAGTATGAAGAAGATATTTCATGAGAAAAAATGATGTCAAATCATGCATTCATAATGGGATGAGACTATATGTTGCACTCAAAATACCTTTCTCATGATTTGAGACAAAAGTGTGGATATAAACCATTGAAGAATTTACACTTGGAGTTCAACATTGACATGTACAATCTATTTATATGGTACTGGAGATGAATTTTAAAGAAATTATCTGTTGAAACTCAATGATTTTGAAATTTTTCTTTTGCAATACATTTTTTTACCATGGGCAGAGCATTTGTCCACATTTTTTTATTTTTTTATGGTTATCTTACGAGTTTTGAGCATAAACATCATGTGAAACCCTAGATCAGAGTTTTGGTGAGTGTGATGGTCTGAGAACGTAGAAAACATGATTTATCCTTTTCTTTTGCATGAATTGCAAAATTTCCTTCTCCTAGAGCTTCATCTTATCAAACTTTGTGTATCCAAGGTTTTTTGCAAGCTTGATGTTGGGCCCTAAAATATTGGCTAAGTACCAATGGGCACTTGCACACGACCAATAAGAAGAAGGTTGCTAATGGGAAAGTGCATAAGACAAGGGAGTTTTAGAAGAGTTTAAGTGAAACCAAGGCATGTGTGGGAAGTAGAACACATGTTTAAAAGACTTATCCATATTTGGAATTATAGTGTTAGGAAATAAGGTATAAAATATGTGGAATAATCCCTCATAGAATCACAACAATAGGAACTAATATGTAGAAAATATTACAGATCTCAAATAAAAGTGCAAAATAAATAACATAGCACAAAGAGACAATATTGAACGTGGTTCACCCAATTTGGGCTACCTCTACCAAGAATCACTTGCTTAGATTTTATTACAAGCCATAATTATCTCAATATAATACCTATATCTGTTTGAAGCTTTTCTCAACAAACTCTACTGAATTCACACCCGAATTCAAAACACATATGCAATGTTACATTATACCTACCATATGCATAAAACCATGTAATGAGACAACTGCTTAACAAGTTTAAAAAAATTATGGATATAAAAATCATCAGCCAAAAACATCCCATAAAATTATGGATAAAAAATCCCACCCATATGAGAAAAGTACGTTTCCCAGTATATCGGGCACGTTTTAAGGCCAATTTTTTTTTCAGGGGCTGCACCCCCAAACCCTAGTGAGACAAATATGGAAAGTGTATAGTACTCTTAGTGGATAGTCTTCAAAACTTTCTCACATGAAAATAGGCTCCATAACCTAACAATATCCCACTTGGAGGCTAGTTTTCCTCTAAGCAAGCTTCTCAACCTTTCACTAGTTTCTGTGAAGACCAACCAAAGGTGAACAGATCTTCATTTTTTCCCTTATGACGACCTTGGTCATCATGTCTATAGGATTTTGACTAATATGAATCTTCTCCATCTTCAACTTATCTTCCTCTAAAGTTGTCCTAATGAAATGGTACCTTAACTATATATGCTTCATCCTAGAGTGGAAAGCAGAGTTCTTAGCTAGGTGTATAACACTTTCACTATCACTATGCAGCTTTCCTTCCTCCTACTTATGCCCTAACTCCTCAATAAATATTTTTAACCAAATCATTTTTCTACTTGCCTATGTGGTTGACAAAGCCACCAACTTTTGTAGTCATGAAATCCAACTCACTATTGTCCCACCTACAGTTTAAACATAACTTGTCATGCTCCTCCTACTATCTACATCTCCAGCCATATCTGAATCTACATAATCACACAAAGTGGTGTCTGATCAACTATAGCACAAAACTAAACCCATGGTCCCTCTCAAATACCGAAGGATCCTCTTTACTACCTATTAGTGGTCTCTACCTAGATCACTCATAAATCTACTCACCGCTCCCACTACATGGGCAATATCAGGTCTGGTGCACACCATGGTATACATCAAAGTTCTAACTATTGATGAGTAAGGTACCTTAGATATCTGGTTTCTCTCTTGCTCTATCTTGGGACACTGCTTCTTTGATAACTTAAAATGGCCTGCCAAAGGATTTCTAACTAGTTTAGCATCCTGCATATTAAACCTCTCCAAGACCTTTATAATGTACTCTTCTTAAGATAAAGTCACCTTCTGTTCCTTCCTATCCCAAGACATCCTAATATCAAGGATTTGTTTGGCTTCCCCCAAATCCTTCATAACAAAGGATTCACTTAACTGTTTCTTGAGTACTTTTATTTCCTACATGTTTTTACCTACAACCAACATGTCATCCACATATAGACACAAGATAATAGAACTACCATCCTCAAATTTCTTTGTATACATGCAATGGTCAGAATGACATCTAATATAGCCTTGCTCCATCATGAAGCTATCAAATTTCTTATATAATTGACATGGAGCTTGTTTCAAGCCATACAAGCTCTTCTTCAGTTTACACACCATCTCATCTTTACCTTTGACCTCATAGCCCTTTGGTTGCTGCATATATAGTTCCTCCTCTAAATCACCATGGAGAAATGCAGTCTTTACATCAATATTTTCTAAGTGCAAGTATTTTGCTACAACTATTCCTAGAATAGTTCTAATAGAAGTCATTTTTAATATAAGAGAAAAAATATCATCAAAATCTACACCTTTTTTCTATGCAAACCCCTTGACCACCAACCAGGCCTTATATATTTTATTTCCTCCTTCTTCCTCTTTGACTTTAAACACCCACTTGTTCTATAATGCTCTTTTTCCTTTAGGTAGCTTCACCAAATCCCATGTCTGATTCTCCATGAGAGTCTGATGCTCCTCATTCATGGCTTGCTCCCACTTCTTCATGGCATCTACCTACATTACTTCATCAAATCTCTCTAGCTCTCCACTGTCAGTGAGTAATAAATAATAAAGAGAAGGAGAAAAACATTAAGGTTCTCTTATTACCCTAGAATACCTCCTCAGTATAGGAGTCTAGGGTTCTTGTTGAGAAGGTTCTTGAAATGATTCATGTGTCACTTTCCCATCTGGAAGATCCTCTATTGCTGCATATTCTTTCTTGGATTCTTCCCTATTTTCCTACAACTGTTGTTTGAACATAACTTTATCATTAAAGACCACATCCCTAGATCGAATGATTTTCTTATCCTTAATACTACAACATTATATCCAAAGTCATCACCACCATAACCAATGAAAGTAAATTTTTATGATTTAGCCTCTAGTTTGGTCCTATCATACTTTTCTATATGGAAAATCACCTCACATCCAAAGACTCTAAGAAATTAATAATCAAATTTCTTACCATACCAAGCCTCACCAGGTATGCCTCCATCCAAGGCATCGAGGGTCCTCTTTTTATCAAGTACACAACTGTGCTCACCGCTTCTTCCCAAAAAGAAAGAGGCAATCCTGCATGTAACCACATTCTCCTAGCACATTCCATTACTTTTCCATTCATCCTTTCTGACACCCCATTTTTTTGTGGAGTTCTTGGAACCATCTTTTTCCTATGGTTTCCATTCTTAGAAAAGTAATCATCAAATTCATTACTGTAATACTCCCCTCCATTATCTAACCTGAGACATTAGCTTAATACCTGTTTCATTCTCTACTATGGATTTCCATTTGAAAGAAGTGTCAAATGAATTAGATTTATTTCTAATACAATAAACCCAAACTTTCCTTGTTATGTCATCAATAAAAGTAACATAATAACTTGAACCTCCAAGAGATGATACCTGAGCCAGCACCCATACATCAAAATGCAAAAACTCTAACTTACTCTCTTTCTTTCTAGGTCCAACCTTGAGAAACCTTTTTCGCTTATGTTTCCCATAAATGAAGTCCTCATAGAACTCCAAACCTATTTTTTTATATCCAGGAAAATACTTCTTTATGATCTCCATGCCCTTATGGCTCATATGACCAAGCCTATAGTGCCACAATATTGTATCTAATTCTGAAGCCACAATTAATCAGGGGATCAATGATAGTGTCAAATGTTTCCTAAACTTCCCTAAACCATTCCAGTGCAGTAGACCCTTCAAAGAGATTTACGATGACTATAAGAACGTGAAAAAAAAAACACTCTGAGCTCAAGATATGTTCGGTCAAAGTTTAGTCAACAGGGAAGTCAACTTTGGTTAACATGTCAATAATGGACCAATAGCACTACAAAACATGGAAAAAGGAGAAAAAGCAAAAAATTAAGGTTGTTTGAGTTGTTTTCAACCTCCAGTCTTTGACACACGTAAAAACGGTCTAGAACAAGAGGCTCAACTTTTATAACGGAAGGGAGCCCGGCTGCCGTGAGGACGATTATATCATCTCCGACGTGGTGGGTCCTCAAACCACCACGTGGCTTGCCACCACAAGTTTGATTTGCCTATTGAGGGTCGAAAAGTGGTATTTATTGCCATATTTCATTTGGAATGTCATTATATTATTTGGGTTGAATATCATATATTACCTTTGTAATTATTTGGCTTTTTAATGTCCGTGTCATTTTTTATGTGTTTGGGATTTTGGGCTAGTCAACATTGCCACATTATCTCCCAACATATCCAAATATTTCCTAGCAACTTGGAGTGTCAACAACAACTCACCACAACCAATGCAAATCATTTGGAGCCAACCAACAATGCACCAGTTTCCACTTAACTCGGCGGTCAAACCTTACCATATTTCCAACAACCCTACTACATAGCTCGGCCCATATCACGGGCATTTCAATACAAGAAAACCTATAACCTTTGCAACGTGGGTAAAAAAACAGCCAGCTTGCCACTATTATGTGGCCAAACAAAACGGTGGTATGTGTGGTCAAATCCACGATATAAAAGGCGGCCCTTGTAGATTTAAACCATAAATTCGCCTTTCACGCCGAAGATGTGGGATTCACATAAGAGATAACAAAAGCCGCATCAAAATGAAGACTGCCAGGTTTTGAACACACGAACTCTACTCCCAAAGACTTATCCACCCAACCAATTTGGCTACAAGCTCGGATGAGATGAGATAACGCTCAGTGTTATTTAAACAACACTCAGGCAGTGACTGTAAAAAGGAGGAGGCAATTTTTAGAAAACGCCATTTTTGAAGGCCTTACACTCAGAATGAGAACTTGGAGTAAAAATACTAAATGAAGTAAATTCTAAGATGATTCCAACGATGTAAGATTTGATATATTTTTTTGAGTTTTATTCTATTTTCGGAAGCTTTGAATGCAGTTTTTAATAGGGATCTACAAGACAGCTAGTTGGAAAACACGAATTTCAATGCACTTCTGGTCCGAATTATGACTTGGTGTAAACATGAAAAATGTTCAAAATTTAGAAATGATCTCAGATATATATATTTTTTTCATATAATGTTTTTAAATATCCATTTGTAGGTGTTTTTATAACACAGTTGCAGGGAGATCACATTGTGAAAACACTGTAGGAGCCACGGATCATTCTTGGGACAGTTTCTGCTATTTTTCAGAGTTCTGGGGACATTGATCAGCTCATTTGCAGGTTTTGATTCATTATTGGTTGTTTGTAAGATTTATTATACTTACATTTCAATATTATTAATGGATTGGTTCAATCCGAACCCGGGGACGTAGGAATTTCCGAACCCCATAAACAATCTTGTTTGTTATCTGAATGTTTTCAGTTTTGATTATTTATTTTTTATCCAAGTTTTTTGAACTTCTATGGATGCATAATAATAAGAATTTAATCAATTTTTGGAGTTTAGAATGCTTAAAATTGGTTAAGAAAATCACGATCTGTGTAAACTTTTAAAAGTGAAAAAAAATACAACACATGTTTTCAGATCAAGTTTGGTATCAGAGCAGTTATGTTGCCAGATTAGCTTCTAATTATGTTTGGAAATTTGGATTCAGTTTAAATATTGATTTCATCTTCAGTGTGTAGACATTTTGGGGCTTGTTAATCTTCTTTTGCAGTGTGCAGTTTTGGAAGTACAGGTTGTGTTTGCAGGAACCAGGAATCATGGGCAAGTCATCCAAACAGGAGCAACTGGATGAGATTGAAGCCATAAACCACCAAATCCAAGAAGAAAACTCTTTCTTGAGAGATAAATTTTATTCCTTGGAAGAGGAAATAGTGTGGTTAAAATCTGAGCCACAATCCTCTATAACCAAGAAAGAGGAGTATGTCAACAAGATGCTTGAAGAGAGAAAGAAGTTGATGGGCTTTGTTAAAGAGTTGTAGGAAGAAATACGGACCAAGGATGCCCTCTTGGAAAAGATACAACAAGGTGAAAATAAGAAGGAAATTCCTTCCAAATCAGATGCAGGTACTATGAGAGAATGCACTATAAGTTGTTCACATGTTAATTCTTCCTCTCATTCAGTTTCAGATATTCCTTTGGGTCAGTTTGAAAAACACACTAAGGGAATTGTGTCCAAGCTAATGGTTAACATGGGATTTAATAGAAAGGGCCTTGGTAAAAATGGACAAGGTGATGCTAACCCAATACAGGTAGAGGATCAGCCTCGGTTTGCAGGTTTGGGTTATTCTAGTGGGAAAATAGAAATTGGAGAAAGTTCCAAAGAAGATGAAGGAAGACAAGCTTCCAACAGCCAAGGATCTACACCACTAGAATTGCAAGATTCCACCATCAGGAGGAACAATGAAAGGTGTAAGAAAATAGGTAAAAGAGGTGATCAGATTCCACCTCCATCCACTTACACTAAAAATAGCACTAAGTGAAAATCAAATCCTAAAACTTCTAATAATCTCTTTCATTTGGAAAAATATAGCTTTGATAGGCAGAAATATGCTTTCCCTTGCACATTTTGTGAAGGTACTAATCATTTTGTTGCATATTGTTGGAAGAGGAAAAATTTACTTAAGAAGTTAATGCCTTTTGTGAATGATAAGGTAGGTGCTAAAGACCGATCTCACCAAGGAAAGGCAAGAAATGGCAAGAATGTTACCTCTCCTAAATAGGGGAATCATTCTCGTAGACAGAGTTCTGAGAATGGTAAAATGGGTAAGACTCCTAAAAATAGGGAAGTTAAATTTTGTTCCCATTGTAATAGGAATGGTCTTGATGTTAAGGTTTGTTGGTTTGTTCCTAAACAACAAAATTGGAAAGTTGTTAAACAGAACAGTATTATAAAACCAACCGTACTAAACCTAACTAAAACTCATCATGGTACTAAGAAGGTAAAACAACCAAAATGGAAAAACCCAAGTGATTAGTTTGGAAAAACACTCCTCAACTCTATATTTGCACTACAGTAAATTGTTGATAATAGGCAAGAAAAAACAAAATTCAGAGCTTTATTTTAGGGATTCTTATTTATTGATAAAGATTTGTTCCTAAGTTGATATTTAAGATTTGAAAATGAATGGAAACAACTGAAGAGAAGATTTGAGTGATAGGTTCATCATACTCATGTTTTGTTTTCTCATATTGGTTAGTAGTTCCATTGTTGAAAATAGTATGTAGGGATAGGCATTAGTAGCATGTCTAAATTTGAAACTTGCAGTTGTAATCAACATAATCACAATGTGTTAGTTGAACACTAGCTTCCGTTATAGATGGGAGTTATTATCTGAGTTATTATTTGTGATGGCAATATAATGTTTTGGAAGCTTCACATGGGTTCAGTTGTTGACTATAGCTATTTTTGGGTGTTGATAGTCTATTATATTTTGATAGTGAATACTTGCAGTTGTTACAGTTTCAGATGGGAAGTGGGCACTAGCCTAATTATGGGCAATTTAGATGTCTTGTATACTAATCTGTGTTTTGGAATTGTAATTTTTGGTAATCAGCCATATCACAAAGTGACAGTTGAACACTATCTTTCCATAATAGAATGGGTGTTATTATCTAGTTATTTAATTGTGATGGCATTACCGTGGGGTATGACAGTTCATAGTTGTGTGTAGAGTTGACAGGGTTGTAGCATTTTAGTTGAACACTAGCTTAATTGGGTGTTATTATCTGATTGGTTATGTGACTAGCTAATCAACTATTTACATTTATTTAACCTATAATTTTATTTTGGGTTCTTGTATGTGTTTGTGCAATGCAGGAAGAGATAGCATTATTTGTGGGTTGATACACAAAATTTTGTGGACAAAAAGCCTTCTCAGTAGGGAGGAGTGATCAGGGGATCAATGTTAGTGTCAAATTTTCCCTAAACTTATCCAAACCATGCCAGTGCAGTAGAGCCTTCAGAGATATTTCTGACGTCTATAAGAACGTGAAAAATGGACACTCTGAGCTCAAGATATGTTCGGTCAAAGTTTAGTCAACTTTGGTCAACATGTCAATAATGGACCAATAGCACTATGACATGTGGCAAAAGGAGAAAAAAGCACAAAATTAAGGTTGTTTGATTTTTTTTCAACCTCTGGTCTTCGACACACGTAAAAGCGGTCCAGAACAAGAGCCTCAACTTTTATAACGGAAGGGAGCCTGGCCGTCATGAGGACGATTATATCATCTCTGATGTGGTGGGTCCTCAAACCACCACGTGGCTTGCCACCACAAGTTCAATTTGCCTATCAAGGGTCGGCATGTGGTATTTATTGCCATATTTCATTTGGAATGTCATTATATTAATTGGGTCAAATATCATATATTACCTTTGTAATTATTTGGCATTTTAATGTCCATGTCATTTTTTATGTGTTTGGGATTTTCGGCTAGTCAACATTGCCACATTATCTCCCAACATATCCGAATTTTTCCTAGCAACTCGGAGTGTCAACAACAACTCACCACAACTAACACAAATCGTTTGGGGCCAACCAACAATGTACCGGTTTCCACTTAACTCGGCGGTCAAACCTTACCATATTGCCAACAACCCTACTACATAGCTCGACCCATATCATGAGCATTTCAATACAAGCAAACCCATAACCTTTGCAATGTGGGTAAACAAACAGCCAGCTCACCACTATTATGTGGCCAAACAAAATGGTGGTATGTGTGGTCAAAGCCACGATTTAAAATGTGGCCCTTGTAGATTTAAACCATAAACTCGCCTTTCACGCCGAAGATGTGGGATCTTCCCACATAAGAGATAACAAAGGCCGCATCAAAATGAAGACCAAAGGGTTTTAAACCCACGACCTCTACTCCCAAAGACTTATCCATCCAACCAATTTGGCTCCAAGCTTAGATGAGATGAGACAACGCTCAGTGTTATTTAAACAACACTCAGGCAGTGACTGTAAAAAGGAGGAGGCAATTTTTAGAAAATGGCATTTTTGAAGGCCTTACACTCAGAATGAGAACTTGGAGAAAAAATATGAAATGATGGAAATTCTGATAAAATTCCAAAGATGTAAGATTTGATATATTTTTTTTAATTTTATCCAGTTTTTGAAAGCTTTGAATGCAGTTTTTAACAGGGCTCTACAAGACAGCTAGCTGGAAAACACGAATTTCAATACACTTCTAGTCTGAATTGTGACTTGGTGTAAACATGAAAAGTGTTCAGAATTTAAAGATAATCTCAGATATATAATTTTTTTCATATAATGTTTTTAAATATCCATTTATAGGTGTTTTTATAACATAGTTGCAGGGAGATCACATTGTGAAAACATTGTAGGAGCCACGGATCATTCTTGGGACTGTTTCTACTATTTTTTAGAGTTCTTAGGACATTGATCAGCTCATTTATAGGTTTTTATTCATTATTGGTTGTTTTTAAGAGTTATTGTACTTAAATTTCAATATTATTGATGGATCGGTTCAATCCGAACCCGGGGACGTAGGAATTTCTGAACCCCGTAAACAATCTTGTTTGTTATCTGAGTGTTTTGAGTTCTGATTATTTATTTGTTATCCAAGTTTTCCACACTTCTATGGATGCATAATAATAATAATTTAATCAATTTTTGGAGTTTAGAATACTTAAAATTGGTTAATAAAATCACGATCTTTGGAAACTTTTAAAAGTGAAAAAAAATACAACACACGGTTTCAGATCAACAATATTACAAATATTATTGCTATAAGTGGTTAAATACAAGCTTCCAACCTTCTTACCTCTTTCCACCACAAGATCACCCTTGGTAACCTTCCAAGAGTCCACTGTAAATATCAAAGTACAACCATCAATTCCCAATTTCCCTACCGATATCAGATTTCGTCTTAATGTAGGCACATGTCTGACATCCTTTAATAGCCAACTATTCTCATTCTGCATCTTAACCTGAACAGAACCCTTTCCAACTATGTTGTAAGGCTCATCATCACCAAGAAAAAAATCCCAAAATCTCCTTGAACATAATCAACAAAATAATTCCTATGTGGAGTAGCATGGAAAGAAGCCTCTGAATCTAAAACCCAATATTTAGTAATATTGTGCAAAGAAAGAATTAAAGCATCCTGACATACATTACCCATTGCCACATTAACCTCCTTTTTTTCTTCCTATTATTTATTCTTTTCCCAAAGTTCCCAAAATTCCTTGTTTACATGCCTAGACTTTCCACAATGCCAACATACTATCTTGCTTTTGGATTTGTACCTTGCTTGATCCTTTTATTTTCCATGGCTTCCTCTATTCTTCTGTCTCCCTCTAGTTTCCACTGTCAAAGCATTCCCTGAAGTAGAAGATTCCCCAAAGATTTTTCTTTACATTTCCTTACTTAGAATCACCCCTACAACATCCTCAAACTTCAACTTTGAGTTAGTTGGAACTGAGTTTCATACTGCCATTACCAAGATATTCTAACTCTCAGGTAAAGAGCACAGAACTAATGAATCCCTAACTTCTTCATCAAATTCTATTTTAACCAAAGCTAGGAAATTTACAACCGTATTAAAATCATTTAGATGATTTACTACTGAACCATTCTAAGACATCTTCATATTAAACCACTTTTTCATTCAAAATATTTTATTAGACGCAGAGGGTTTTTCATACAACCTACCCAATGCATACACCAGTTCTTTTGTAATCTTTTCCTTTAAAAAATTAAATAATAACGAAGATGTAAGACACAAACAGATTGTCCCAAGTGCCTTCCTATATAAAAAATCCCATTCCACATCCGTCATGCTTGAGGGTTTGTTCACCTTCTAAAAAAGATGAATATAAAGATCCTTATAATAAAGGTAATCTTCCATCTACATCTTCCAAAGACTGAAACTCTGCCCATTGAATTTATCAACCCTTGATCTTTCATCATCTGCCATAGCTCCCACTCAAGCTAAAACTTTCCCTATGATTCAACACCTTAGCAAACCAAACCTCACTCTTATACCAATTATTAGGAAATAAGGGATAAAATATGTGGAAAAATCCCTCAAATAATTATAACAATAGGAACTAGTATGTAGAAAATATTATAGATCACAAATTAAAGTAAAGAATAAAATAACACAACACAAAGAGAAAATATTTAACGTGGTTCACCCAATTTGGGCTACGTCCACCAAGAATCACTTTCTCAATTTTTATTACAAGCAACCGCTCTCTCAATACAATACCCAAATCTTTTTAGAGCTATGCTCAACAAACTCTACAGAATTCACACCCTAATTCAAAACACATATGCAATGTTACATTATACCTACCATATGCATAAAACCATATAAGTAGACAACTGCTTAAGTAGTTTTACAAAACTATGAGTATCAAAACCATCAGCCAAAACCATCCCATAAACATATGGGTCAAAATCCTTCCCATATGAGAAAAGCACGTTTCAGGTATATCGAGCACATTTTAAGGCCAATTTGTTTTTTCAAGGGTTGCACCCCCAAACCCTGGTGAGAAAACTATGGAAAGTGTACAGTACTCTTAGTGTATAGTCTTCAACACTTTCTCACATGAAAACAAGCTCCACAACTTAACATCTAGATGCACTTGAGGAAAAACGTGAAGACCCAACAAGGCGTGATGAGTGGACAAGGTGTCAGCTTGGAACCTTGGAGGTCAAGAAAAGGATATTCCACATAGGGAATATTCCTAGAATGTATCATTGTAGAGAGTGCAAGGTTTTTAAAGGGATAAACATTCACCATTGGAGGACCACATCAACACTTGGCATGCAATCTATTGAGGGGAGAAGGCATTACGGTGGGTGTTGATCCTATAAAGAGAGATGCTCATGTTAAATATGTAGAGGAGACATAGAGAGGATAATATAGAGGATAATATACAAGAGGAGAAAATAGATATGATGAGAGGAAGAGGGAACACATAGAGAATGAGAAGCAAAGTAACAAACTACTACAGTAATGCTAGGGTTTAGAGCACTTAGTGCTAAGGGTTTTAAGGGATGTCATAAGCCCCTGTATGGCACTAGGATCTATAACAAGGGTTAGAATGGGAAAGTTATAGTTAAGGTATCATACTAGGGAGGATTTATGGGAGTTAAGTCCTTGTCATTTATTGTATATGGTCTAAGATGACCCTTTTTACTGTAATGTGGCTACATGAACTATGCTAAAACAATATATCTTTGGGTACATTTTGTATATTTTGGTAAAGTGTGTAAACCCTCGTGTCATTTGACTTATTATTTCTCATATCTAGTTTATTATGCTTCTTGCAATGTTCTTTAGCTTTTTTTATGCACTAATGTTAGATATGCAAGTTGCATTTTTTACCTCTTTAAATAAGTGAATGTACTCCTTATTTCACAAATCATCCTCCATTAATGGCGAAACCTTCTCACATATCTCACATGCATGAGTGGCTTGGTGCCCGCACATGCCTCAGGTTAGTGCCCAGCGCCTGTTGGGTGCTAGGTCAATGCACCCAGGGTTGGTAAAATTATTAAGGGTAAATAAATGACTACATATTAGTTCCGTTGTTGGGAGCTCTTTTTGAAGTTATTGTGAGAATGGTGCGTGATGACAGAGTGCTTGAAATTGGACAGTGTCAAAGCATGGCTTAAAACCATGGAGGATGAGTTTTCTTAGACATTTAGTACTGGACCTAATTTTGATGCACGTAAATGGGTAGAAGAACATCTATATCATGAGTTGTATGAGACCTTATTTTGTTTCTTTCTAGTGAATTTTTATGAATTGCTTTTGGCATATGTATCTATATTGAGATGTTACTATATACCTCGTGTATGGACCCAAGAGGAGTATCAGAGGCTGCATGATGCTGATGTGACCTAGAAATATGTTTTTGATCATTAGTGGAGTAGAGTGTTGACAAGTTACACCTTAGAGTACGTAATTTCTATGCATTCCTATCTAGAGATTGTTGAGTTTGAGTTCTTGAAGGAGCCACAAGAATCCTTCTTACATACTATCCCTTTAGTTATAAATATCCTATCATTACACTAAGTTTGGAAGTAGTTCCTATGGCCAGCTAAGAATTTTATTAGAACTGGGCGAGGAAGTTAGGGTGGAGGAAGATGGCGGACCTTATGGCTGAAAAGGAGAGGGAAAAGAGATGAATCAAGTATAATGAAGCTTGTGAGAGGTAATTAGATAGACAATGCGAAGTTACAACAGTCCTAAATTTATGCAGGAATATTTTGTGGGAAGGAATTGAGGTTTACGTAGAGGACGTGGAGCCTGAGTAGTCTATGCTACCCCATCTTGGAAAGCATGGGAGAGAGACACCTTCATCTTCTAATGATATCTCATCACTTGGAGAAAGGAGATTTATTGGCACACATCTGAATCCATCTAGTGACCAACCCTTGCCACTTAGTTTTTGAAATCAAGAGATAAGTATTTCTAACCCAATTGGTATTGGTGGAAGTGACCAATCAACACCTAGGAGGTATAAATTTTCATTTGACACATCTATGGCTACACAATCATTTTTTTTGTTTGGAGGTATATTTTCTGGAGTAACATTTAGGAAACTTTTGGGTACACAAAGCTTAGGTATCATGTCTAGTAGTGGTGCAATATCACAAACTATTGGCACACAGTTCAACGCAAAAGTGGGGACACAAGGCATGACCACTTCAGGACCATTTCCAGCCATAGGAGGAGGATCTAGTGGATTTAGTGGAATAGGAACTAGTGAACTTAGTGGATGTGGTGGATTTGGAGGATGTGGTGGATCAAGAGGGACATACACTAGTGGATCTTTTGGATCTGGTGGTAGAGGCAACACTGGAGGAAATCAAGGTTATAGATCAGACAAGGCCCTCAACCACCTCAACAATTATTTTTCAAAATGTCTTTGCATTTACCAGATTAAAAAATTGTTGAGGATGTTGCATAGCATATACAAAATGGTGAGCTAATATGGCCCGTGAAGGGGATCACTACCCTAGAATGAAAGGCAATTATATTTATAACAACATTACAAGGATGAGCGCATAGTTGGTACTAGAAGTATGATTCCCACCAGACAGTGGTAGATTATACCGCGTTGGGTATTTCCTTTTTAGCTGAATTTCATATTTTTGAGTTTAAACATAAGACCATTAACACACTGAAGGAAATTCAACAAGGTATGAGAGAAATTGTGTGGGAGTATGATTGATGATTTAAGACTCTCTTATCAAAAAAATTTGTTGGTGAGAAAATTTGTTGGGTGGACAAAGTTGTGGATTTATTTCTAATGCTTTGGGAATCTAAGTCCCTCTAATTAACAAGTGCATCTGCTGTATATGCATGCACATGAAAAGGTGTATTTTTGTGGTGCCCTATCGACCGAGGATCCAATAGGGACATTCCACTGACCCTACAGAAAAGCTTGCAGATACCTGCAAGAGGAGAATTTTCTAGGAGAGTGGGAAAGGGAGTGATAATATTAGACAAGAGAAACTAATGTTGGAAGTAGGAAATTGGAATTTTGCATTACAATAGTTGGAAATTACATCACATGCATTGAAATTAAGAGGAAACAATACTATAAATAACAAAAAGATAAGGTAAGATTGAGAACTCAACGTTTCTAAAATCTTCTCATCAAAAAGGATAGAAACCCATTCTTGTATTAGTGTTCAAGTAGAAGTTGTACATAGTGTAGGAAATAGAAGAAATTTAAGGATGAGGGGAATGAAAGAATTTGGCTATCTTCTTTGTTCTCTCAAGGTAGAATTCACTCTTGAGCTTACAAAATTAATGACCAACCCTTTGAGATGGGAATGTCTTTACAATTTATATAGTAGAATAAACTCATCATATTCTTCGTGACCCTTCATATGCCTTATTTATAACTTTAGACTATTCATAATCCTACAAAATATTTAAGTCCCTTTTATAAAATCAAGGTGACTTAATTTATAATATGTTTCTAAATTAACTTTTAGGTGACTTAAAGGCTTATAAAAAAGAGCAAACCCCAAAAAATAATTCAAATATTTGAAGGGAGAGGAATTTGGGGGAGAGGGGAGGGAGAGAAGAGGAGAAGATGTTACCCCTGATGAAGTCCGATGATCCTCATTGATGGAAATCTTTGATGCGATGAAGTTGTGAATGTCCCATTGTTTCAAAACTTCTCTTTGATTGTGACTTACAATTTTTAGTAAATGCCCAGATGGGGGACTTACTATTTTTAGTAAGAGGTGATTCTTGATTCTTCTTGATCATCTTGATGTGATGAAAATATTCATTTAATCCTATGGACATTGCCTTTTCTTTGACCGCTTCTTGGGGTGACTTACTATTTTTATCAAGCACCCATATAAGGGACTTACTCCCATTTACTCAATGTGTACCAACAACCAACCATTTAATGTAATAACCAGCAACTCCCATTTACTCAGAAGCCAATATGGTCATATGTTCTATTGTAAGAAACCAATTCCAGAACCCATAACCAATTTCGTTAACACATATTATTCACTCATTTGAGCAAGCCGTATACTATAGATTTTACAAATCCATACAAACAATAGAGGGGAAAACAAAAAAAGGAGAATCCGGAAGCGTTTCTAGATTTATTTTAAAGCCTTGAAATCCATTAAAATTTTTAATCAAAGATGAAAGCTCAAAAACCCACAAATTTCATAAATGAAATAACTCCATCTACAACCGTATTTTTTTTGTTATAAACTCATCAAAACCAACAGAGTAAATCAACTTATTTTGTTATTCTTTTCCATAAAATACAACTGAAAATAACTCTTGGAGAAGCCACATGATTCCATTGATAAGAGAGCCATAACAACACAAATTCTACATATTTCACAAACCTATTACAACCAACAAGTCTATGCCAAAATTTATAGATAAAAAACCCACGAAAATGAGTTGTATATCAATCAAATACAACTCATAACCACAAAATCATGATAAGAAAACAAAACATGCTCAAAGATGGATTTACAAATTATATTTTCAATCAAATTCTACATATTTCTCAAACCCATTAGAATCAACAACTCTATGCTGAAATTTTCATATAAAAACCCACAAAAATGGTTTTCACATCAAATAAACATAACCCCAAACAACAAAGATGTTTCAAAAAAATAATAAGCTTAGAAAAATGGATTTACTACAGGATCTCAATCAAAACCTGATTTGAAAAATATTTCCTTACCCAAAAATAGTTCCAAACTCAGCCATAAGTTTCTTGTGTATAAAACTAATGGAAAAACCAAAGAAAATCAATTTCATCTTCAAATGAAAGAGCCATAACTGAAAAATGTTTTTAATACTGTGGAAATTTGAAAAACATTTTTAATACTGTGGAAATTTTATTTTCACCTTCAATGATAAACCCACAAAGATAATAATATTTTTATAAATCAAAACTAAGAGAACAATGGAGAAACCCTTGCCTAAAGAAATTGATTTGCTCCAAATGCTATGCCTCAACAAATTTTTTGAGGAAAATTTTCCCTGCAGAATAGGGAAATTTTCCCTGGGAAGGACCGCAATGAATAGGAATGTGCCACATGGCGTTGGATTGGTAGGTCAGTAGGGGTAAGCTTGAAGAAATCACCAAGGAGTGGCCGGGGGTGCAAAGGAAACATTTTTCCTGCAGGCATGCCAAGCCTGCAAAACTCAAAAACAAGGAGAAGGAAAAGAAATGATTTGAAGCCTGTGTCAAATAGGAATTTGCCACGTGGTGGTGGAGGTCGAACTAGTGGGGGTAAGCTGGAAAAATTTCCAAAGATGGTACAAAGAAAATTTTATCCCAGAAGCCCCGCGTCGCTAAATAATTTCCAAAGATGGTACAAAGAAAATTTTATCCCAGAAGCCCCGCGTCGAATCAGAATACGGTGAAATTTACAAAAATGTTTAAAATGGCGTAAAGGAAAGATTTTTCCCATGGGCCCGCAGAGGAAATAAATATGATTAAGGCCCATGCACCAAATCAGAGTATGCCATGTGTTACTCCCGTATGCCATGTGGCAGCGGAGAAATGTTGGAATTTTTTCCAAAATTCACAAAATGGGTAAAATGGCAATTTGAAGCCGCAGATGAATGAGGAAGCGCCACATGGTAGCAAAGCGGTGGGGTGTTCCAGCTTTTTAAAGATGGGCAAAATGGGTAAAATGGCAATTTGAAGCCGCAGATGAATGAGGAAGCGCCACATGGTAGCAAAGCGGTGGGGTGTGGAGCTTTTTAGGGAATTTTTCCTGAATTCAAAAAAGGGGAAAAATTTTAGGTTTCGGCCCGCCGACCTGATTTTTGCCCCTGTTTTGCCCTAGATATTCAAAGGGGCATATCTTTCGATCCAGATCTCAGTTTTTTTAAATTTTGGTGTCATTGGAAAGCTATTGAAGTCCTCTACATGATGGAATCTTCAATTTTAATTTTTGATGGATTTTAGTGAGAGAAAAATGAGAAAAACTCCTTTGGCATGGAGAAAAGAGCAGAACCGACATTCAACCACCATTTTTAATATAGTATGGCTTCCATTCTTCTCCAGCATGGTCGAAAAATCTTGGGGAATGAACTTTTAAGGGTACCCATGCTATTTTGATGGATATGGTTGGTGGTTGAATCATTCATTTCAATTTTATCACATTTTTCCTTCTTGAACTCGGGTTTTCATTGTTAAAAGCCAAATTTGGCTCATTTGTAAAGGGTTGGACATTTATTATGATCTGCAAGCTCCTTCTTTTACCCTGGCAAGTGGATTTGTGGGATATCAGACATTTTTTAGGACTGCAACATGTTTTCTACCTCCTTGTTATTGTAATGCACTGTATTTAAAAGTGGAAATGACAATGCAAGCTCTGTGAATGAATTTTCAATCCTTTCTTGTGTTGCTTTCTCTATCCTAATCCTTCATTACAATTTTAGAAATTTGTGCATGATTTGTGTTACATTTTTATAATCTGTGTCAATCTACAGAAATAGATGTTCACCACTCCTTTGGTGTATCACCTTGTTAGTTTAGTTTTATCTTCTTTTCCCTCTTCTATCCTTGTCTCCTTGGCAGAATTAGAGTAGGATTTTGAGTTAAACCTCTACAAATTTCACGCTTACATATGATCAGAGGAGTATAGGAACCAACCTTTAATCTAGAGAGTTGTTTACCATTTTTTCAAGTCCCACACTTGGGGAAAATATTCCATGTCGTGCAATCACATTAGATGCCCATTATCAAACTAGAAATATGAGAAAACATCCAGGGGTGCTACTGATTTGCACTAACAGTGGTTGAGCAAGGAAACAAACAAGGATGGTAGTTGGATAATGCTTACAGCAATCATATGTGTGGAAATAAGGAAATGTTTAGTAATATAGATGAATCAAAGATCTAAAGTAAAGATGGGAATAGACAATGTAAAGTGCCTATCGATTAGTAAAGGTATCGTATCCATTCTCACTAAGAAAGGAGACAATAAACATATACATAATGTTCTCTTTGTTCTAGGATTGAAGTATAATCTTCTCAGCATTGTGAATCTTGTCTAAAATTGATATAAGGTGAAATTTCAGGATGGAGAATGTGTTTTATATGATAAAGGTGGAAGCAACAAACTGATTTAGACAATAATGCAGATGACACAAGATAGAATGTTTTCTTTAAGGATTCAAAGTATAACAGGTGTAGTAATGTTCAAGACAATAACCATTGATCAATTCACTCTTTGATATCTCAGGTATGGGAGTTTGAGTTATGTTGGATTTTATGTTCTTTATAATAAGAAAATGGTTAAAGGATTACCTCCTATTAAACAACTAGATAAGGATTGTGAGGAATGCATATTGGGTAAACAACAAAGAAATTATTTTCCCTCAGGTAAGTCATGGAGATCAAGCTCACCTCTTGAGCTTATACATTCATATTTGTGTGGTACCATGAAAACTCCCTCCGTGAATAAAAGTGTGTATTTCATTACTTTCATAGATGACTTTAGTAGAAGGACAAGGGTTTTTTTTTTTGAAAAATAAATCAGAGACATTTGAAGTATTTAAATAGTTCAAGGCCTTGGTTGAGAAGCATAGTGACCATTATATAAGGAAATTAAGAACAGATAGAGGGGAGAGTATATATTAAATGAGTTTTTAAACTTATGTAAAGAGAATGAGATCAAGAAGTTGTTCACAGCAAGGTATACACCTCAGTAGAATGGTATAGTTGAGGGAAAGAACAGAACCATTCAAGAAATGCCAAGAAGTATGTTGAAAGAGAGAGGTTTGTCCAATGAATTCTAGGCAAAAGTAATTTAGGACAGAATTATATCTACTAAATAGAGGTCCTCAAAAGAGTGTAAGGAACAAAATACCTCAAAAATAATGGAGGGTGGAAGAAAATCAAGTGTTGAAAACTTTAGATACTTTGGATGCGTGGCATATGCATTTGTGCCAAAGAAGATCAGAAGATCAAAATGGGATAACAGAGGAGAAAAGTTCATTTTCATTAGATATAGTGAGAAATCAAAATCTTACAGATTATATAATCTAGTTACAATGGAACTTGATTATCAACAAAGATGTTCAATTCATTGAGGAAGCATCTTGGGAAGATGTACAAGTAGTGGAGTAGCCACAAAAAAATGTGTTGATCAGTCAGACCCTAGCACTTAGTAAAGAAAATAAAGAAGGTTCACGTGGGAGATCATAGTATATTCAAAGGTGTAGATGTATTAAAAAGGCTCGCGTGCGAAGAACAAAAACATGTTCAAGACTTAGCCATTTTCATGACAAGGATCTATTTTTGGAGATAGTGTGTGGAGCACTCAAACCAATTAGAAACTTGTGCGTCACACATTGGATATTTTTGGAGGATTAGCTATGAATTGATTTACATGGATAGAGGATGGAAATAGATCTACTACTATCAGTCAACTAACAGTAGTCTATTGTTAGCACACTTGCATGTGTGGCTATTTTTGTAACAACACATGGCTAGTAATAGCATGCAACCTATTTTGGGATTAGATAAGCAGTGAAGGGTAAGTCCCCACACTTATAAGTATGTAGTAAACTATGTAGTAGAGATATAGAGATAGGTGTGCATACATAGGGATATTACATGCTGGTAAATATATTACGCGCATACTATACTGTTGTTGTGTAATGAAGATTTTATATACTTATTGCATTTAATATAATGGAGGATATTGGCTAAATCTAAGCATTAGTTATGTGTTTATCTGATTCTAGTATGTTCTTAATCTCATCATGGTTAATACTTAATTTTTTTCTCCCTTAGGTATAGATTTTGTATGCTCTGTAGTATGCTGTGTTAGTAATGGAAATGCATGTGTTAAGTCTTCATCATGCTAACATCATATAATAGTAATGCTAAAGAGGGACTTGATACCTTTGCACTCTTCGGGTGAGTGCTCAGTCTAGGCTAAGTGATGTGTCAGTGCATCTAGGGTCTTATTGGGCTTGTATTACAGAATTCTAGGCTGTATCATTGGTTGCATTGCCAGGACCTCTTTTTCAGTTATTTTTAGGATGGTTCACAATGAAGACATACCGGTTGACCTTAGCAAGTGTTGAAGAGTGGATACACGATATGAAAGAAGAATACGCAAAGTGGTTCAATACTGGATCTAATTTTAAAGCACACATATGGGTGGAACAGAACATGTATGACAGTTTATATGAGAGATTCTTCACTATTTTTCCAGTATAACTGTATGAGTGGTTGATTGCTTATGCATCTAAGTGGAATTGGAGGTACCACGCACTTGTTTAGACACAAAAATATTTTCAGGTCCTTTATGATGTTGATCTAATTTGGACTCGATTTGTGGATATGTGGTTCCATTGTGTTTTGAACAGTTATATCTTGGAGTACTCAATTTCCACTTATTCATATCTAGAGGTAGCTAAATTCCATTTTTTATGATTTCTAAGGGGAAATTGCCTACAAGGAATTCCACTGGCAATAAAGATCCTGATGGTAACTTTGAATTTGGAGAGTAAACCAATGGCTAAATAAACCTTACCACACACGGGGGCAGGAGCAGGTTTGGTGAAGGATGGCAGACCTAGTGGTAGAGAGGAAGAGAGAGGAAAGGCAGCTTAAGTATAATGATGCACGTGAGAGGGAGATAGAGAAGCAGTGAAAGGCTACATAAAAAATGGTGTTGTGGAGACAGATAGTTCGGGAAGGAGTTGAATTTCATGCAAAAAACGTGGAACCTGAACCTTAGGAACTCCTTCATTTAGGAAATCATGATAGGGAACCCTCCTCAGCCTCACGTAGAAGCACGTTAGTAGAGATGACATGGGCCACAGGTGCACATCTGAATCCACTTGGAAAACTTGCCCTTGCACTCGGTTTTCTAGCATCTAGTATAACAAGCAGTCAACAAACTAATTCAAGAACTAGAAGAGTAGGATAAAGTCTTATGAAAGGTACAATAATGGCAGTGCAAATGGCTTCATTGTTATATGGGAGTACTTTTTTAGGTACATCATCAACATAGAACACAAGCACACTAACTTTTGCACTATCTTATGGGAGTGGTAATGCTTCACAGACTGTTGGGGTATAGTTTAGTTCTATTCTTGGGACACAGGGAAGTACATCTTCTGGTCTCACCCCAGCTACAGGTTTGGGATTAGCAGGCATAGGTAGCTCTAGTTCTATTGAATCTAGTGGTTCTGAAGGCAGGGGAAACACAGGAGGTTCTAGATCAAGTGTGTAAGGTTCACACCATCCCTAGAATATTTACATGGAGATGTCTCTTTGTCTTCTAGAGTATATGGGCATAGAATATGTTGATGAACATGTGCATATGTGTGAAATAATTTAGCGCACAAAAGGAATCACAACTTCTAAGCATAGGGCAAGCCAATTTGCCACTACATTACAAGGGTGCACACACAGATGCTACAGAAAAGTTGACCCTGATCAGACCTACGTGGACTATACAACTTTAAAAGATGCATTCCTTAAAGAGTTTCACATCCTTGAGTTTGAGAAGAAGTGTATAAGTGCACTCAAGGATATTAAGCAAGGCACTACTGAAAGTGTTAGAGAGTATGATGCATGGTTTAAAACGTTGTTATCTAAGCTTTCTTATGACATACATGCAAGCCAGTATGCACAATGGTTCGTTGGGGGCTTGATTACTCCTTTTTGGAGGACATTATCACATAATACATACAATGATCAACGCAAAGCTCTTGAAGCAGCCTTGCATGTTGAGGTAGTTGGAAGCATAGATATTGGAATGAGCCCACTTTTAAAAGCACAAATAATAGCTATAGCAAAATAGTTAGAGAAACTATCAGCAAATTTAGCACATGAGATGCGCATAGGGATTTGGTGCACAAATTGTGAAGTAGAAGGCCACACAAAGGATAGTTGTTCTTACAGAACATTATGCTCATTGCTAATGGATTGTGAGATATGCCATTTAAACCATGATGCTAGACGATGCCCATTATTACAATGTGCAATAACAAATAATGTTTCAAACACTATAAAATTTGCAGGTTCATGAATCATGACAAGGAATACTGCCAGCTGATTAGACAAATCAATGATGCTATAGATATTGGTGTCTAACAATAGGAGTTTCAAATAAATCTAAGGGAGAGAATGAGCATCAAGACTGAGATCACAATCAGGCGTGCTATGATCAGAATGAAGTGTGTTTAAAAGTTGGTCATGGTAGAGGTCGAGGATACCATGGTGGATTTGAAGGATGAGGTCATGGTGGTGGAAGAAGTGAGTTCCCAGGTGGAACATGTTATACATGTGGATCTCCTGACCACTATAGGTGTGAATGTCCTTAGGATATTACATGTTCTTTCTACGGAAAGAATAATAGCTATGAGGAGTGCCTGGACTTATATGAGCATCTAAGTACGAAACATAAACAAGAAAACAAAGGTGCAGGGATGGTTCAGATACACTGCACTATTGAAAATCAATGGATGCCTAAGTTGGAGGGAAAATCCGAGGCACTACAAGTGAATATCATGACCTGGGATGAGGCGGCATGTGCTAGGGAAGCATTATAAAAGAAACTTACAATCACTAAAGAAGAAGTTCTTCATGCACAGTATCCAGACCCTACCTATCAGAAGGAGGATTATCAGGAAACCATGGAATTTCTAAGGAATCTTCAAGGTGAGATATAGTACTTAAAAGAGAAATCGCAGAAGATGGAGAAAAATAAACTTTCAGAGATGGTCCAAACTAATATAGATGACTTAAGGGAAGTGTGTAAAATGTTGTGCCAGGAAAATATCATTCCATTATTAGGGGATTGGCTAAAAGGAAACACTCCACACACAAGAATTCATACTAGATGAAAGATATTGCATGTGAATCTCTCCCCCCTATAGCCTAGATTATGACAAGGAAATCACTCTAAATGTTGTTGTGGATGGGTGACTATTGAGTAATGTACTGATTGATACAGGTGCACAAGTCAATGTTCTTACGTTGTATGCATGGGTACAAATGGGAAGAATCTAATTAAATCCATCCTCTAATGTCTTATTCATGGCTAATTAGACTAAGGCCACTCCCGTCAGAGTCTTGAAAGATGTATCCATTACCATACAAGGAACCAAGTTCACTGGAGACTTTGAAGTTTTAGCACTGGCAGAGTCAAATAGTTTTTCATCTCTATTAGAAACCTTGCTGCTATAAAAATAATGTTGATCTTCAGTTCAAAAAGGGATATATTAGTTTTGAAAATATGGAGAAGAGAGTTATTACCCCTTTAACAGATGGAAAATGTGTGCCCTATGTTGAACCCTTAAGTGAAGAAGATCTAAATAGGATTTATGTGTGTGCCATTCGAGATCCAGAGATGATTGAACCAACCAAAGAAAGAATAATTTAGTGGGAGGATGCATAGTATATTAGTGATACTAAAAGTAATGATTGTGATAATTTGGCTCATAGTACTTATGATTTGGTAGGACACGAAGTAAAAATCATCTTTCCTCAAGACACAAAACCACGTTATGTCAGGAGGATAGGTAACAACTCAGTACCTTGTTACACAGGAGAAGGGGATCCCATGGTATTCCTGTGCACCATGGAAGAATGGTGGATAGACCCACTGGAAAGAAGAAATATGCTAGCATAGACACTATGTGGAATAGTAGCATGCTGGTTGGTGGTCCACAGGGATAATCTTATTGGATGGAATGAAATTAGGATTTCTCTTACTATTAGGTTCTTCAGGATCAATGCACTTACTCAAATAAGTATTTATCATAGTAATCATCTTGTTTAGCACCACGTTCAAAAGTGTGAGAGTCTCTGGATAGAAGGGCATGAAGCTTTACCACCTTCATTATGGGTGCACAAGTTTTATTCCACTTTACAAGGTTACGTGCGTTCTTGGTATGTGTATGTAGAAATCCATAGAGAAACTAATAATTGGCAGTATTTAATTACAAGAATGGCCCAAACATTTGACTTCTTTTCTACAAATCCTCTGGTGGGAGAATCATTGAAAGTCATAAATCCCTTAACTATTGGAGATAGCATCAAGGTTGAATAAATCCTTTAGGATTTATTAGATAAGAAAAACTTAGGAGCATGTCTTAGTGAAGAACCAGAGGATGATGCAACATTACTTCAAGGTGCTTTCCTTGAAAAAGAGAAGGGAAAAATGGTATACTTAGTGGATGATGAAGAATTAGAAAATTTGGATGTAAACAATTCAACAGGTAGGCATGATGAATTGGACAGTGCAGATAAGACCACGCGAGCTTATCATGAACCTATGAAGACAAAGAAGGTGAATATTGGAACAGATACTAAGTCTAAGGAAGCCATAATTGGAGATTATTGGTTAGACTCTGAAGTGGAAAAAATTAGAGAGTTACTAAGGGATTACCAGGACTTATTCCCTAGGGGGTACAATAAACTTAAAGGCATGCATAAATCATTAGGGGAGATGAAGATAAATCTTAAAGAAGGTGTACTCCTAGTTAGAAAGATACCCTTTAGGATGAACTCCAACTTTCATGAAAAGTTCAAAGAAGAGATTGATAAAATGTTAAAGTCTAGGATTATGAAGCCCCTTGATGAGTTAGAATGGGTTATCCCAATGGTGATCAATATCAAGAAGGATGGATGGATTAGAATATGCATGAAATACAAGGATCTGAATGTTGCATGTGTAACTGATCCCTTTCCAATGTCATTCACTAAAGAAAGACAAGAAGTCATTTCAGGGTGTGAAATCTATTTGTTTACATATGGGTTCTATGGGTATCATCAGGTTCCAATTGCCTAGGAGGATCAGGAGAAGACTATATTTACTACTGAATGGGGTAGCTTTGCCTATACTGTAATGTATTTTGGTCTGAAAAATGCGCCTGTTGTATTTTCGTGCATAGTTTTCCAAGCATTCAAGGAATTTATTCTCATATTCTTACAGGTATATTTAGATGATTGGATAGTGTATGGATTAGTTAAGGATCATTGTGACAATTTGTGCTTAATGTTTGAATGGTGTAGACATTTGAGTATCTCTTTGAATATTAAGATGTGCATATTTGCTACACCATTTGGGATACTTTTAGGACACATAATCTGCAAGGAGGGTTTTTTGGTTGATCCAACAAAGGTTACAATCATTATAGGCCTAAAGGAGCCTACCATTCAAAGTTAGGTGCATGGATTTTTGGGTCATACAAGACATTAAGAAATTTTATCAAAAGATATGCCAAATTTTCCACACCATTAGAAGAGTTACTGAAAGGGAGAGGTGCGTTCTACTGGGGAGAACCGAAGCAGTGTGCATTCAAGACATTGAAGGAGAAACTTACTACCACGCCTATTCTGCATTTTTGTTCATGGGATAAACCATTTTATGTACATGTTGATTCCTCTTGCATGGCCATTATCATGGTGTTAGCTCAACCTTGAGAAGGTATTATAGATCATCCTATTTGTTTTTCTAGTAGGAAGTTAACTCTTGCAAAATAGAATTACACAACTATAGAGCACAAAGCTATTTCAATGATATATGTGCTACATAAATTCCACAAGTATGTACTAGCTACACCATTCATCCTTTATACAGATCATATGGCATTGAAGTATTTGGTAAATAAACCTATTTTACAAGGGTGCATATGTCAATGGGTGCTTTTATTTCAAGAATTTGATTTCACAGTTGTGGTAAAACTAGGGAAAATTAATTCCAAACCAGACCATCTATCAAGAATATAGTCAAGAGAAGAAGCACACATAATTGAGGATACCACGTTAGATGCACAGTTATACATGTTACAATCAGCACCATTAGAACTAGAGGACATTGTTGTCTTTCTACAAACAAGGATGGCACCAGAAGGAATGAAATCCTTGGAGAATAAAAATCTTGCTATACGCGTCGCACCTTATATGTCAATCAGTGGTAACTTGTACAGATTTGTCTAAGATGAGGTATTGCGTTGTTGTATATTGGAACATGAGTGCACATATATTATGGAAGAGGCTCATGGTGGTATTACAGGTGGCCAATATGTCAGTGACACCACTGCGCACAAGAGTTTGCTTGTTGGATTATTATGGGATACCTTGTATAAGGATTGTAAGGAATTTTGTAAGGTATGTGATCATTGTCAACATCTTGGAAAACCAGGTCAATGAGATGAAATGCCTCTGAGACCTATTACTAGCACAAATCTGTTTGAGAAATAGGCTATAGATTTTGTGGGTCTTATTTCACCAGCTACACACAGAAATAGATTGCACTACATCATAACTTTCATAGACTATCTGAAAAGGTGGGCAGAAGTAACACCCACAAAGGACTGCATAACAGCTACAGCAACTTGATTTCTCTAGGAAAATATTATTACAAGGTATAGATGTCCTTTAAGTTTGACCAGTGATAGCGGCACACATTTTCTTAATGAGATAATAAAAATTTTATTGGATGAGTTCATGATTACACACCATAATACTACACCCTATCATCCTCGAGAAAATGGAACTGTTGAGGATTTCAACAAACTTTTGAGCCAGACGTTGACAAAAATTTGTGATGTTGAAAGAAAGGATTGGGATGATAAAGTCTCTGTAGTACTTTGGGCATATCAGACAACATATAAAAGGCTGAACAAAGCCACACCATTTAAGTTAGTGTTTGGCACATAATCCATTCTTCCTATGGAATTTATGTTACCTTCTTTGCGTATTACACATGATGGAGGTATTTCTGATGAGAAATCATTAGAAGAGTGGATTGAAAAGTTAATAAATTTTGATGAGTGATGAGCCATATCACATTAGAGTCAGGAGCAAGAATAGGCCAGGTAGAAAGTATGGCATGAGAGAAACATAAGGGATAAGAAGTTTGAGATTGGAAAAATGGTGCTTCTCTATGACTCTAAGTTCTTGTGCCATCCAAGAAAACTTAAGGTACATTGGTTGGGTCCGTATGTTATCACTTACATCCTTGAAATAGGTATTTTCTAGTTAGAATCACTTGATGGAACACGACTACCCAATTACTTCAATGGGAGTACGTTGAAGCCCTACTATAAATAAGTCTTATTGGTGTTTGTAATAAGGTAGTATTGCCATTTATATTAGGTTTTTAATTATGCATTCCCTTAATGTGTTTCCTTATTTTTTTGTTATGTTTTGTTAATTTAGTTGGTGTGTTGTGTAATAAGCACATTTACATGCCAAAAGCTAATTACTATTTGAAGAATTTTTATGCACAGAGGTCTGCACATACTTTTAGTGTGGGGTGGATTGTTGGTATCTTGTTATAAGACTATTGGGATTAAACGACATAAGGAATAAGCTGATATGAGTGTTATTCAAGTCAAAGGATTGCTTCTAAAAAGTGACCAAAGATGGATATCGATGAAGGGACAATATAATGTGAGGTAAGCAGAGGCCATAACAACTACCAGTAGAAGGTGCAGTGATAAGGTACTCAGGCACAAGGAAGCACACTGAAGAGAAGTATGTGACCAAAGGGTAGGAAGGTGCACTAGAAGGTTATAGTTGGGGCACGAAGATGTACTATGTGGAAAGATAAAATTTGGTCAATAAATGAGAGGAAATTGGGTAGGTGGACCAATAAATGCATCAAAAATTTGAAAATCTATATTAGGATGGGATGCAAGTTCATTCTTACCATTGCAATTAAGATAATTTGATAAGAGCCATGTGTGAAGAGATGAGAAATCATGTTAAGGTGTGAAGAGTGTGAAACCAGACATGGAAAGGAGGTTTGTGTGAAGAAGAAGCTTGCGTTCCCACAAGAGGAGGATTTTAGTGAAGGAGATGTGTTACAACCAAGCTAGGGCATGTGATTTCCACTAGGGCATGAAAATTTGAGCTAGGGTTTGAGTTACACATTGCAGAAGTCAAAAGACAAGTTTTTTTAGAGGATTGCAGGGTAGAAATGGCACCAAAGAAGGTAGTTACAGCAGGAGTTAAGGGAAAGAAGAAGGTGATCATGGAGGAAGAAGAAATGACCCTTGAGAGAAATTTTTCATAGATTCAATATCCAGAGGGGGTTATAGTAGGTTGGGAGTGGGATTCCCATATTTAGAAAAGCAAGATAAGTGAGTACAACCATCGTACCATAGATAATAAGGAGCTAGATGCACTATTGAACACGAAGAGAAATAAGCACACGGTGGTGGGACATGTTGATCTATGATGACGTTGGGGATAATTTATTGAAGAATATTGGAGTATATCAGTTATACAATATCCCCTACTTTGGAAAATATGATCCCTTTTACCAATGGCTCATGAGAAGAGTACATGAAGACTTCTTCTACTTTGTAGGATGCAGAGTAAGGATTTCATCCGCGTTGATGTCCACAGTGACAGGATTGAAGGCTACAGGTGAAGACCTCAAGGAGGACTTAACAGACAAGGCCAAAATTTTGGAGACTAGGAGGGAGTTGGGGTACACCAAGGGTCCATGCGGCATGGACATAGAAAAGTTGAAAAAGTGCCTAGTTGTGCAGGTAGCCACATACCTTGTGAAAAAACTAAATGACCAAGAGAGGTGGTCACAAGTGAACACCAATTTGGCTACACATTGCTAAAAGGATGTCTGAAGGATTGATCTATAAAATTTTAGGTTGCATTATAGAAAATATTGTTGAAGAAGCACATTCATGAGTAAAGATTAGTTTTGGGGTTGTTCTGGTGTTTCTGGTATTCATGGAGATCAGGGTGCCAGAAGGACCAAAAGAGAAGGTCTGGGAGTATCCTATGGAGAACAAGTCACCTGCAGAATGATTCAGAAAGTACTTGTGTGAAGGATCGATGACCGAAAAAGTCAAGAAAAGGGACAAGAAGTGGTATAATAGGCTTCATGTGGCATTTAAAGAAGAGTGGCTCATACTAAAAGATTTACCATCAGTGGTG
Organism: Taxus chinensis; assembly: GCA_019776745.2. NCBI lineage: Eukaryota > Viridiplantae > Streptophyta > Pinopsida > Cupressales > Taxaceae > Taxus > Taxus chinensis. Next base: position 884,190,134 of record CM034146.1, on the reverse strand, counting down.
GGTGAGGTAATTTAGTTTTCTATATACCAACATTTTTACATCACACGATTTGTGATGAAAGACGGGGCTTAAAGCCCATGGTGAAAACTACCATATGCCTTCACACCAAAGTATTTTTAGGCATCATTTCACAGGTTCTTAGACACATGCCAGCTAACATTCAACGTAGACAAGGTAGACTACGACTACCTGACGCTGAGAAAAAAGTATATATATCCAGGACGTAATGCATATAATGAAAGGCTCATGTCATATGTGTTGAGCATAAATCCAGTAAGTTTAGTTGTTGGATATTTTGAAACAACAATGGTGTACCTCTAACTGAAGCCCAAGCTGGAAAACAACAAGTATGTGGAAGATGAGTTCACACTTTCAAAACCGCTGAAGGGTAAGTATACCATGGAGAACATTCTAGTGCATAAGCCCACATATACAATCAAAGTAAAGGATGAGGAGGATAAGTGTGAAGATAGTGGTGCTTTAGAACATAGAGGTAGAATACATCCTACAAATAAGGATGAATTTTAGTGCATAACTACACCACCTCAGCCATAAGAGGGTGATGATGAGAACTTGGATGTAGCCCAAAGAGAGCACCGATTTAAGGGAGTGTTTAAGAGAACAAGGACCCAAGGTACTACTCCAAAAATAGTGCGAATATCACCCAAACTCTCTCCATAAAAGGAGATAACCAAGAAAAGGAGAATGAAACTAAAATTGAATGAGGAAGTAGAAGAGTTAGAGGAAAGTGCACCTAATTCTCCTACAACTCCAGAGAATGTATAAGGACAACAAGATGAAGAAATTAATGAAGGATAAGAGGAAGAAAAGGGAACAGATGAGATAGCTAGTAAGACTTCTCATGACTTGGAAACAGAAGTCCCAAATCTAAAAGCTCAAGTCCTAACCAACCTAGGTCAAGAAGAACAAGTGGGGAGCACATTCCACCAGTCATGGGTTATGTTCAGAACACAGGTAAAATTGTCTACGCTCGTTTCCAAAGCACACTGACACAAAAGTAGTTATATGGCTGGGAACTAATGGATGAAGCTATGGAAATAGTGTGTAAAATAAAGAAATTATCATGGTCGATGCACGCTCACATGGATGAACCGGATTTTGATGTGTATAAAGAGTCATGCATGTTGAGGAGGTTAAAAAAGACACCTCAGGCTAGACACATAATAGTAAATCCTATTGCTATGTCAGATGAACAGGTGAGCTATGCATTGGTAAAAGCCTTAATAGAGGTGGCAAGGCATAATAATGGACAAAGCTGCCACAATTAGGGTGCTAAGGGGAGAGATCAAAACTAAGAATGAGAAGATAGCGCTCCTAACGCAGGAAAGAGACGTAGCGCAAAAGAAGAGCATTTTATTTATAATCCTCATAGAGGAAATTGGTGATAATGTCATGAAGGGTAGGCCACACTTAGAGCCAAAGGTACCAAATATGTTTCCTTCAGAAATACACTATATAAGTACATTAGTGGAATTAGTGCTTGAAAATGAGGCTCTGTGCATGTCAGCACCAAAGGATCCAACACAAGATGCAGAGTGAGAAAAGGCTTTAGTGATGTAAAATATTACATCATATGAAGGACTGTTGTAAGCACTATGGGAAGAACTAAAGAAGGAAGACCAATCCTTGAACATCTATGCAACTTCAGAGGCCATCATCAAAATAAAAACCCTAGAAGAGAATAATGAGGTCTATAAAGTGACAAGGGATGACACATTGGGCCATGCAAAACATTAGCAGTGTTTAAACATAAGTACAATGCCCTGGTAGCAGCCTAATAACCACACAAGGATTGGCTAGAGGATCTTGGAAAACTCATTGCATAGAAGATGGATTTGCTAAAGGGAAGGATGACTGCAATGTTTAACATTGTGTTGGTCTTTCAAAATGAGAAAGGAGATATTGTAAAGGATGAACTAGAGTCCATTATTGTGGACATCCTAGAAAAATTAGAGTAAGCACTCATTGAGTGGCAGACCTAGGAGGCCAAGATTAAGGAGGAATATTCTAAATTAATTTTTCAAGTTGTAGAAGAAGAAAATATATCTTAAAAACATTCTTTCATGCATCCAAATTCTATCTATTCTTCTATTATTTGATTCATTTCGGAGACAGCCATTTCTGGGGCGACAATACAACTAGTGTGGGGTAATGTTGATCAGTCAGACCCTAGCACTTAGTAAATAAAATATAGAAGGTTCACGTGGGAGAGCATAGCACATTCAAAGACGTAGACATATCATAAATGCTCGCACATGAAGAACATAAACATGTTCGGAACTTAGCCATTTTCACGACAAGGATCTATTTTTGGAGATAGCATGTGGAGCACTCAAACCGATTAGAGACTTACACATCACACATTGGCTATTTTTGGAGGATCAGCTACGAAGTGCTTTGCATGGACGCGGGATGGAAATAAATCTACTACTGTCAGTTAACTAACAATAGTCTATTGTTAGCGTACTTGCATATGTGGCTATTTTTGTAACGAAGCGTGGCTAATAATAGCATGCAACCTATTTTGGGATTAGATAAGAAGTGAAGGAAAAATCCCCACCCTTATAATTATGTAGTAAACTATGTAATAGAGATATAGAGATAGGTGTGCATATATAGGAAGATTATGTTGCTAAATTTGTTACGCACATACCATTGTTATTGTAATTAAGCTTCTGTATACTTATTGCATTTAATATAATGGAGGATATTATCTAAATCTAAGTGTTATTTATGTGTGTATTTGAATCTAGTATGTTCTTGATCTCATCATGGTTAATACTTAATTATGTTCACCCTTAGGTATAGATCTGGTATGCTCTATAGAAAGATGTGTTAGTAATGGAATTGCATGTGTTAATTCTTCATCATTGGGACATCCTACAACAACAACCCTAAAGAGGGACCTAGTACCTTTCCACACTTTGGGTGAGCGCTCAGTCTGGGATAAGTGTTGTGTCAACATGTCTATGGTCTTATTGGGCTTGTATTAATGAATTCTAGGCTACATCAAAATGTAAATGCACTTATCATTGTTCCTAAAGTAGCAGAAGGAAGAGAAAACAATGTACCAAGTTGGACACCCATTTCAAAAAGGGGTGAATATTCAAATGGCAGCAACCAACAAAGCATGCAAGGACAATCTAATGAAGCATCTTCATCATCATCAGACTCATTGCATGAGTAAAGAAGAATGAGGAATGTTCAAGAGATCTATGACCAATTAAGTTATGCAAAATATGAAGATGAAATTATTATATTTTCTTTATTTTCACGAGTTGATCCAATTTATTATGAAGAAGTAGTTAAAGAAAATAAATGGTGTGATGCCATGGATGAATAATTGCATGCAATATAAAAGAATCATACATGGGAGCTAGTAGATCTTTCAGTAGGAAAGTAAGTAACTGGATTCAAGTGGGTTTATAAAACCAAGACTACTCCTGAAGAAAAAATTGAAAGACATAAGGCAATATTAGTTGTCAAAGGATATAAACAAAATCCTGGACGTGATTATAATGAGACATTTTCTCTAGTAAAAAGGTTAGAGATAGTTAGAACTATTATTACCATAGTTTCTCATCATAAATGGAAATTCTATCAAATGGATGTAAAATCATCTTTTCTAAATGGAGTTTTGGAAGGAGTGTATGTGGACCAACCACCTTGTTATGAAATCCTAGGGCATGAAAGAAAATTTTACAAGATAAAAAGATATTTGTATGGTTTGAAACAAGCACCAACAACTTTGTATGGTAGGATTGATTCTTATCTAATTAATAATGGCTTTAGCAAAAGCAACAGTGATCCCACACTCTACATCAAAGAAAAAAATGGTGAGATTTTAATTGTTGTTTTGTAGGTATATGATCTTATTTTTACTAGAAATGCAAGCAGGGAAATTGATGAATTTAAATCAGCCATGAAGGAGTTTGAAATGGTCGATTTGGGATTGTTGAAGTATTTTCTTGGCATTGAAGTCAACAAAACAGTGCAACAACTTTGAGATTGTAAAATTTATCAAATTAATATAATATATTTAGTGTGTGTGTGTTTTATTTGTGTTTTTTGGTTGTGTCTTTCCCTTACTGGTTGTATTTGGTACTAACTTTTGCCAACACATTTGACTCCAAGGTGTTATTTTTTATTATTGCTGTATTAAAACTGTAAATGTCAATATATGGGATGATAATTTATTATTTAGAGTGTGTTAATTCATAGAGTATTAGTCTTGTTAAGTGTGTGTTAAAAGTGTTTTTCACTAGCTATACAGAGGTGGTATGAAACTTGTGCACATGGTGGTCCCGTTCTCACCTAGGATAAATTCACCAAGGCTGGTAGAGACTATGCTAAAAAATTGTTCATTTTTTAAGTCCACCATTACAAGTGTCTATAAACTAATTTTTGTGTTTTTTTCAAGAATTATTGTCTAGTGAGTTTGTCATGAGTCTCATTTATTTTCTCATGATTATCTTATGGTCTACATCATTTCAATGTTTACTTATCATGGTGTTTATATTATCAAAATTATTGTTATTTTGTCTTTTCACTCGTAATCCATCTTGGTTTTATTCTTATATTTAATTTTCATAATTATTATCTAGTCATCATTGTGTCATCGAAGTGTGACTACGTGAATAATTGGTTATTGATTATATTGATCCATAGGATTTTTTTGTAGATTGAGAAATAGGGACGTAAGCCTGTACAATTTTATTAATCTCAATCAACTAAAAAATTACAGTGAATAGGATTCAATATTTATAGATATTGCACAGCCAAATACACATGGGAGATTAAGTTGCACAGATGCAACCAAATTCCAAAATGAATAAGCTTCCAATAACATCTGGGAAGCAGGAATTAGAAAAAACAAATATATTGTTTAAAACAATATAACAGTATGTAAAAAAACAAATATGGTTGATTAACCGTATAACAAAATAACTATTATTATTTAATTAATAAAATTGTTTAAATAAATGAACTATGCATAATTAATATTTAGGATGATAATATTTTATCCTAACATTCCCCCCCTTAATTGTGCATTGTCTGAAGAGATGAGGAGAGAAATGCTATGAACAACTCTAACTTGTCACGTGCAAGTGAATTTGTGAAAATATCTGCCCGTTGTTCATCTGTTAGACAAAATTGAAGCTGGATGTTGTGCTTCAACACATGTTCGCGTATGAAATGAACCTGAACTTCAATGTGCGTTGTTCTCTTGTGAAAAACTAGATTGCGAACAAGTTTGAAAACACCTTCATTGTCAACATACATGGTAGTAGGTTTGTCCTATGGTATTCCAAGTCCTTCTAGTATGCGACGTAGCCAAATCGCTTCACAGACGGCTTCTCCTGCAGAACGATACTCAGCTTTTGTGGAAGAGTGAGAAACAAAGTGTTGTTTCTTACTTCCCCATTATATTGGTCCAGATCCCATAAAGAATACAAATCCAGAAGTGGATTTTCTATCATCAATGTTACCTGCATGATCTGAATCCAAATATCCAGTCAAGAAGAATTTTTCATTCTTATTGTATTCTAGACCAAGATCTACTGATCCTTTGAGATCTCTCAAAATGCTCTTTGCTGCTTTCCAATGACAAATTTTGGGTTCCTGCATGAACCTGGATAGAAAGGTCACTACAAAGCTGATATCTGGTCTAGTGTAGGTCAGGTAAATGAGACTCCCAATCAGCTGCCGATAGAGAGTGGCACTTACCTCAGGAGATGGATCTGAACGAGATAACTATAATCTGTTCTCCATAGGTGTAGCAATTAGTGTGCAATCCATCATCCTAAACTTCTCGAGCGTTGTCTTGGTATATTTCATTTGAGAAACAAAGATATGATTCTCTTTCTGCCATACTTCTAGACCAAAACAGTAGTGCATAAGCCCAAGATATGTCATGTCGAATGATCGCTTAAGATCATTCTTTGTTTCAGCAATCATCTTCACTGAACTGCCAGTGATGACTAGATCATCGACATAAACTACAACAATCACCATCTTCCCCCCTTGCTTTTTGAGGTAGAGATTGGGATCGTATGGATTTCTGACGAATCCATATTGTACAAGATGCTCATCAATCTTGATGTACCATGCCCGGGGTGCCTGTTTGAGGCCATACAGAGATTTCCTGAGTCTACATACATTTTCTTCTTGACCAGGTATAACATATCCCTCAGGTTGAGTCATGTAGACTTCTTCTTGTAAATCTCCATTCAGGAAGGAACTTTTTACGTCCATTTGGTGAACTTTCCATCCAAACTGAGCAGCTAGAGCAAAGATCATCCTGATCGTTTTGATCTTAGCTATGGGAGCAAATGTCTCCCCATAGTCAATGCCTTCTTTCTGTGCGTACCCCTTTGCTACAAGTCTTGCTTTGCACTTGTCCACTGTCCCATCTACTTTGTACTTAGTTTTGAATATCCATCTGCAACCAATGGGTTTCTTCCCTGGTGGAAGATCAACAAGCTGCCAAGTGTTATTCTTCATCACTGATTGATATTCAAAATCTATGGCATCTTTCCAAGATTTTGACTGTAGGGCTTCCTGGACTGTAGAGGGCTCGTCTGATTCAATAACTCTACTCATCAAGGCAAATTTAACTTCTTCTCTTGTTTTACTGCGAGTTCGTGGTCCAGGGGTGGATGTATCCGGTGGAGCATACAGTCTTGCATCTCGTAATGTACTTGTACACCATTTAGGCATACGTTGACCTGTTCACATGGGTTGTGGTTCTATTTGATCAACACCATCATCCTCATCATCACTTTCATATTCTGAGGGAACATTAGCTTCAACTTTTACAACGGGTGAAAAATATTCATCTTGCGAGTCCGGAGGAGGAGTCTCTGCTTCCTTCTTCTTGAAAAACTCAACATCTCTGCTTGTGTAGAATTTTCTGGTCTTAGGATCCATCAGTCTGTACCCAAGAGTCTCTTCATTGCATCCAATGAAGATGAGATTTTGTGACTTCATATCTAATTTCTTTCTGTTCTGTTTGGGTATGTGCATGTTGGCTTTGCACCCGAATACTCTAAGGTGTGCAATGGATGGTTTCCTTTTTGACCATGCTTCTTATGGTATAATTCCATCAAGAGCAGTTGTGGGTGCTCTGTTTAACAAATACACTGCTATTTTTGCTGCTTCTACCCAAAATGTCTTTGCAAGTTTAGAATCATCGATCATGCATCGCACCATTTCCATGATAGTACGATTTCTTCTCTCAACAACACCATTTTGCTGCGGTGTGTGTGGAGGAGGCATTTGTCGACGAATCCTATGAGTTTGTAGGTAGTCTCTGAACTCATCACTAGTGAATTCCCCCCCTCGATCTGAGCGGAGAGTTCTGATGTGACGACCAGTTTCTTTCTCAACTGCCACTTTGAACTTTTTAAATGTTTCAAAGGCTTCACTTTTCTTGTGAAGACAAAAAATCCACATTTTGTGTGAATAGTTGTTAACACAAAGCATGAAATACTGGAACCCTAAATGACTTGGCTGCATCAGACCACACAGATCGGTATGAACCAGGTCAAGTTTACCATGAGCTCGAAAAGTACTCTTTTGGAATGAAACTCTGTGTTGTTTTCCTGCTAAGCAGTGAGGACACTTGTCTGTATCCTTCTGAAGAGATGGTAGCCCATGTACCATATTACACCGGCGAAGTGTTTCGAGATATTTGAAACTTACATGACCAAATCTCCGATGCCACAACTGGGATGAGGTGGAGTTTTTAGCCACAAGTGCTTGATCGTTTTTGTGAATGAAATCAAGTTGAAACATTCGTCCCACATTTGAGGCTTTTACAATTATTTTCGAGCCTCTGGATCTATCTCGAATCAAACACATTTTCTTGCCGGATTGACTATCAAAGTCAATTTTTAGGTTGTGATCCAGGAGTTGACTTACCAAAAGAAGATTCTTTGTCAGCCCAGGGACATATAGAACATCTGATAGTCTACATTTGCGTGAACCAAGGGGTAGAGAAATGTTTCCAATCCCCTGAACTGTATATGAAGAATCATATTCCAACGAAACATGATTTTTCGATGGCGTGTCCCTCATTGAAATAAACCAGTCTCTATGGCCAGTCATGTGTCGAGTGGCTCCCGAATCAACATACCAGACATCACTAGATGACGTGGGTGGTTCACTTGATCGAGTAATGAACAAGAAGTCTTCATTATTTGATTGTTCTTGTTGCTCAGCAATATTACCTTGCTGGTGGGTTCTTCTATTCCAGTTCCCCTTTTTCTGCCCATGATAGTTGTGAGAATGTCCCTTGTAAGATTGTTGTTGTTGTGGTCCAGATTTACTTGATGAGCCTTTCTTATAAGTGTTATACCAACAATCTTGTAAGTCATGTCCTCTTTTACAAATTGGACATCGCTTCTTCTGTTGATTGTCCCCATGATACTGATTCTAATGTGGGGACTTCTGATAGGATTTAGGTTTTCCTTTACCTTTTCCTTTCCATTTTCGATGTGAAGATAGTGCCTGCTCCTCTTCATCATCCTTATTATGCATTGCTTCCTCTTGTTGCAGTAGGTTTACTAGCTTGTCAAAACTAATTGTCGTATCTGACAAGTTTAGAGTTGTGAAAAAAATGTGGTAAGAAGAAGGGAGAGCTCTTAGAACAATGGGAATGAGAGATTCATCTTTGACCTCTTCTCCTAGGGCTAGAAGTGAAGCCCTCAACTCTGCAACTCTTCTTAGGAAAGCTTCAATTTTCTCATTCTGCTTGAACATCAATGTATGTAACTGACTCTGCAAATTGAGTATGACATTCTTGTTCTTGGCCTTATATATTGTGCTCAGCTTATCCCATGCTTCTTTTACTGTTGTGGCATCTCGAATGTGGGCTTGCACATCGTCGGACACTCCAAACAAGATGATGAGTTTTGCTTTCCAATCTGCTCTATCAAACTATCGTTGTTGTGTTGCATTAGTTGGTGATCTGGTTAGAGTACCAGTCACAACCAGCCAGATTTCTTCAAACTCAAGTTGTGTCTTTATTTTTGTCTTCCATGCAGCATAGTTGCTTCCTCTGAGCAATTGTGAATCCGGAAGAAAAAATTTGGGGGCATTGGTGCCCATTTTGCAGAGATCACTGACAGGGTTTGGCTTTTATCACTCTAGGTATTAGGTCTCCCAATCTATGTACCATCAGTCCGATATACCGAACCTTTCTATATACGTGCCCTTCCGATATACCCATCGGTATGTGGAAGAAGCTCGCCCTTTCTATATACCCGGTGGTACATGAAAGAGGCGTTAACGTACGTGAAATAATTCAATACATGGTACCAAGACAGTACTGATGGGGTCTATGCGATTATTGACACCGGCTCATAGAAATATCCTCATATTCACGCGTAACTTCACTATATACTTGGATAGTTTCTCAGTCCGGATTTATGTCTTGCAATCATTCACAGACGGATGGGATGGTTCATAGTGTGTGCACTATGACCTTATTACTCCCCGTCGATTTAAAGGGACGATGCCCAGACGACGTTGTTGCAGCTATATTAGGTGTTAAGTGCAGTAGTAGTCGCAACGGCTTTACCCGTAAGTGCTTCCCAGAGGCACCGTATATACCGAACGCTGCGAATGAGATCTAGGATCTTGTGAGTGTTACAGAACAAATTTTTTATTATTTTTTATTACAATTCTACCACTTTTTGAGCAGTTACAAAGTTTTCAGTTGACTATGACAACCTGCAAATTAGTACAATATCCAGCAGTATACAATTTACATTCAAAAAACTAGACAATTTGAATGGCAGGCAAAAATTTATGTTTCGCGGGTCCTGGTGGCCTCCTGAGCCCAATACGACCCAAAATGCTAAAAATTGCAAGAAAATAGCTGAAAAAGCAATTTTTAGATGGGTCTCCTTTTTGCAAAAAATGTCCAAAATGAAAAACCAGGCCGAATGGGAGAAAAATTTTTTTTACCCTAAATTAGGGATTTCTCCGCTAAATTTAGTTAGTTATAACTAAATTCAAAAAATTGCTAAATTTAGCAGTTCTGCCAAAAATTTTGCCAATTTTGGTAGTGGGTGAGGGAGGGGAATTTGACCCCTTGACCTCTCTTTATGGGAAGTGTCTTACAGAAGTTATGCTAGCCACTTGGGCGGCTAAGGTAAACAAGTATATATAAAGAGAAATTTATAATTAAACACTTCCAAACTGTAAAACCATACCTCTTCATAAAACCACGGTTTTGGAAATCCGGTTTTGAGTGAATTTTCCAGCAAAGAGAAAAGCGACCAGCTGTTTTTGAAGGCGGTTTTGTGTGAAAGAAGGTGGTTTTGACTGTGTATAACACTTCTATCAATTTTCTCCCTTCCTTTGAGCTTGCAATCTCTTCCTTGGTGGATTTTATCCTCCTCGTGCTTAAATTACAAAGACTATACATGGTTTTACATAGATTTAATGGTGGTTTTGAAGAATTTTATTGTGGTATTGCAAGGGATGGGGCTGGGAAGTTGCAGGAGGCAACTTTGGCTCTCCTCTGCGTGCAAAAGCTTCTCCAATGCTCCTCAACCTCTTCTGCAATCCTCAAATCTCCTTCAACCTGCTCTAAAACCAGATGTAGATTGAGAAACAGAGACGGAAGCCTGTACAATTTTATTAATCTCAATCAACTAAAAAATTATAGTGAATAGGCTGCAATATTTATAGATATTGCACAGCCAAATACACATGGGAGATTAAGTTGCACAGATGCAACCAAATTCCAAAATGAATAAGCTTCCAATAACATCCAGGAAGCAAGAATTAGAAAAAACAAATATATTGTTTAAAACAATATAACAGTATGTAAAAAAACAAATATGGTTGATTAACCATATAACAAAATAACTATTATTATTTAATTAATAAAATTAATTAAATAAATGAACTATGCATAATTAATATTTAGGATGATAATATTTTATCCTAACATTTTTAGTGTACATATCTTCCCTAAATATCCCTAAACATTGCAATCCTATAGAGTTTCTCGAGAGCTTTCCATCTACAAGTGGAACCCAGTTTATAGAGATCGTACACAAAATATATTGAAGGTCAAAGTTCAGGTTTGAAAATGGCCAACCCTGGTCAACAGTCTAATTCGGACGTGACACATGGAAAAATGGTAAAAGGTGAAGAAAGGTTAATTTTGTATTTTTGACCTCCGGTCTTCGAAAACTAGTAAAAATTTTGGTGGACCCCACTTTTTTCGGCTAGGGCCCTCAACTAGGTTCAGCACTTTTTTATAGCAGGGGTTTTTTTGTCACGTTTGTATTCACATTGCTATTATTGTTTTTTACAATTTTATATGTCCTATATCTCTCTAACCTTCCCAATGTGGGACTATATGTTTGGAGAGTTCACATTTTGCATTACATGATTATATATTACATTACAAGTCTATTTTATAGCTTGGCGAGTTATTTTATTATCTCGGTGGGGTGATCAACTCCCCACCAAGTTGATCACTGACCTATTCTCAACATTTGATCGATTTACATATATCTTGGATCTAATTTTCATATATATAAATATTGGCTGAAGCCTATCCATAGTTAGATATCCTATATTGTTTGGGCAATGGATCTTTACTATCCCATTAGACGGGTATTACTTATACGTCGGATCTATTTACTTGGCTAGATTACATGCAATTTGGCATATGACTCAACCTAATCAATTCCAAGAAATCCACAAAATACCAATCAACTTAGGATAAACGGTTTATATCGGTGGATATATCTAACAGTTTAGTGGATATAACATAGTCGATCAACATACTACTTAGAGGATAACCAAACAATGCACAGTCAACTCGCCACGTATTAGATTTCAATTGGTATGGCTGTCAAATAGAGCCACCAAATCCAACTAGCTCAGAAGTGAATGGCCATTTCACATCTCGGTTGAATGTTGGGGCACCAATAAATAAGGTGAGATGTGGCCCAAGCCACGTATACATGGGCGTCTAAGCCCAATTTAAATGTTAATCCCCTTATCTATGTCACGAATGTGGAATCAGATCCCCCACAAAATAAAATGGTCATTACCAAAGGGGTAAGGGTGAGTCTCGACCCTCGGACCTCCACTCTCTAATCAAGGTGCCCAAATAAATCACGTAAGGGGCTTAGTTGGTTACACAATGAGGCCACTACATTTTATAAAACAAATTTGCAAGATTGTGAAAACCAGTGACAGAGAAAATTGAGAAAAGATGAGTTTTGGAGCATTTGGAGACAAAATCAGGTCTTGCAATAAAAAGAGAAAATGCTCATAATTTCATAATATTTACAAGTATGTAATTTTTTCCCATGTATTCTTTATACATCTCTAGTTGCAAGAATTTTTCGGCCACATTTGCAAGGGGATCACATTATAGAAGTACTGTAGGAGCCACATATCGATCTTGGAGCATCTTCTAGTATTGTTTAGAGTTCCTTGAGTCATAGATAAGCTCATATGCATGTATAAAGGTCAATTAGTCATTATTTAATTGTTAATTTTACTTCATTAGATGTTGTATATATTGATTCATGATTACATGGATCTAGAGACTTAGCCTTCGAGTGAACTCTGTTAACAATCTGGTTTTTGTGGATTTATGTAAGTTTTACGAAGCTTTTGATCAGATAAAAATTATCATAGGATTTTGATTAATTTTATAAAGAAAGAAATTAAAACGGGAAATTGATTAAATTAGAAAATTTGACAATCCACAATTCATAATAGTCAACTGGATGCACATTTCAATTTTTGGGATTCAATATCAGATTGAGCGCATTGTAAGATTCAACTTGTGGTCAATATCGAAGGATTTGTACTAATTCCATTTGGTTATGGAAGTTTTAATTTAATTCGATAATTGATCGTTAGGATAATGTTTTGAGAATTGGGGTTTCAAAACACCAAAATTGGTTCAATTTAACACACTTGATCAATTTTTAAATCGGGAAAATCAAGTATTTGGAAATTTAAAAAGTACATTAAACGCAAGTACAATTTTCAGATCATACATTAAACTCAAATATCATATTGTTAGTATTAACGTAAAATTGTCATGTGTCCAAATTTAGTATCCTTTCTCAATTATCACTAAAAGCACATTATTGTAAGACTCAATAAATTGATTCAATATAAAAATTGTAAAAATAAATTAAAAAATTCCTCGCAGACACAATTTTTTGTGGAATCTGACCTCCAAGTCACACTTGAGGCGGGCTTTTAAATTTGGCTATATGTTCAAATTTGGATGAGTTTGCAAGTTCACATTGAAGGATTAAGGTAAATGAAGGTTGGAGGTTGATTAACAACCTCTCGCCAATCATCATCAACAAGGTCACATAAAGGCTCAGTGATATGTGTGTTTCTCTTTTCAACGTGATGTATTTAGAGTTCTTATTTTTCAGTGTGGTGGTTTGCTCTATAAGCATATTTTCATAATGTTAAGGAAATATTCATGCTATCATAAAACTCACTTTTAGGGAGAAGGAGAAGATTGAAAGGTAAACTCGGGGATGGTTATCTAGTTAGTGCCGATATCTTGGATCTTGGAGATTCAAAATTTGGGAACCGTAGGAGGAAGGGGAAAGTCCCACAGGAACCCAAAGAGGTAGGGAGAATTCCTACATAATTTGTATTGTCACTACGCCTTCACAAGGGTAAAGATGTAACTTATGGATTTTGTACCTAGTCGAAGCAACACTTTAGGGAGGTTGTTAAACTTCTTCAAAACTTGATTCTTCCCCATGTTCACACTAGGTTGAATGTTAGGAATTTAGTGTCTCCATGGTAAATTAATATTTACCATGTATAAGTTACTGTATGGTTAATATGGTGATATTATTAGTAACATTATTATTAAATTAATAATATTGTGTATTAGTGTTTGTTATTATATTATTATTGTATGCGAGTGGAGTTGTTCAACCAAATCATGAATATAGGAGATTGGGAGATATTATAGGATATCTTATATTATAGGATATTATCCTTTATATTTTTATTGTCTCAGATGTAATAATCAGTTAGTTTGAAATACAAGTTTATTGAGTTTTCTACATTGTAATACATTAATCTACACCTTCAATGTTATGTATTGTTTTCTCTTTTTTATATATGATTTGAATGAGATTAGGGTGTTTTTAAATGCTTAATAAATTTAGAGAGAGACTATAGTTTATTTTATTCATTGTATTATTCCCTTTTTTAATTTTTTAATGAGACCCAACACACTTAGAACCATTGTGTATACTAGTAAGCTTGAGTTTCATTAAATTAGGATATTCAGTTCCGCAACCCAAATATCTAATAAGTGTATTTCCTAGACCCTCCAATCACTCCATTGGTTAACACTAGGCTATATAGTATCCCAAATGAAGATATACGCCATGATTATTTCATACCTTAAACCAAATTTCCAGCAGGCTTCTAAAATGAGTAATCGGGGTTTAATTAAAGCTCCTTTGCCTTTCATTTTTATATTATATGATAGGACATGTAAAAAAACATTCAACAAATCCCCCTTCCACCCATGTTCAAGTGTGTAATTGATGAATGCATCCTTATTTTAAAGGTAATACATACTTGAATTTCCATGACACATTGCCTTTTCTAAAAATTGTTTCTTAATGTGTTGGTATTATCATTCTTAATGACAAAATCTAAAATACAATTTTTAGTCAATCTCTGTGATAAAACTAAACTTTAAATAAAAAATATAGATATTTTTTGTAACTTTGAACATTGCAAAAACTATGCATAGGAGATGTAAAATATGGAAGGAATAAACCTATTCACTTTGTGGAGGGAGGATCTCACATTTTTTCCATGCCTAAAATAATTAGAATGTCCTACAAATATTTTATAGGATATGTGTTTATTAGTCATTTTGTCATGAAAAATGTCAATGTTGAACATGTGAAATATGCTAAGTATAGTGGCGAGAGGATTTTGGATGTGCGGAAGGTGGGTACAGAGGCACGCACAAAAGTAGAACAGGTAGTGCATGGAGGTTCGTGTCCAGGATAAACACCTTTGGGACTTAGCCGTATTTTGAGCCATGGGGTGAAAGTGGAAGATGAACAATAAAAAAGTAATGTTTTGAGAATAGAATAAAGAATGGAGACTTAGACTTAAAGAAAATTCTATTTTAAGGAAGGTCACATGCAGAAAGAAGATAAATCGTCATGCAGACTTCAGACTAATAATAGTGTTAGATCTAGAGTTAAAAATAGAAGATTACCTATTATTAGGTGAAGCTTGCATGATTATGTAGTTATCTTCTAATGCACGCATTTTTATTTTTGGCATGCGGGCTATTTTTGAGAGTGTACGGGAGGTGAAGGGAAAGTCCCCACTACTATATATAAGTATTGATTTACATGGTTTCGAGAGAGAAACAAAGTTATGATGTTGGTATGATTTTGTGCGCATGAATTTATGATCGTACTATGTATGTATTTAGCTTATGTGGTAGATGATGAATTAATATAATGGATCTTTATGGATGGATATTGGTTATTAATGTATGTATTCATGGTTATTGTATGGTGAATGTGGTATTAATCCTTATGTTATTTTTTTGTTTACTTATTATGTGTGTTTCCAAATTGAGTTCATGGATTAGATTGTTGGAATGGGATTTGTACTTTAGGATTTGGTTATTATGAACATGCATGCTAACACCTTGGTAAGATAGTAACAAATATGGACCTATTACCTTTATGTGATTTGGGTGAGTGCTCAGATCTGTCTGAGTGATGTGCTAGTGTAACTAGGGTTTTGAGTGAGAAAATCATACTAGATTTTGGTTCCATTGTCGGGACTCATTTCAAAATATTTACCATAATGATGTGTGATAATTGTGTATCGGTTGACTCTTGCATCCATAGAAGATTGGGTTACTGATGCTCAAGATTAGTTTGTGTGAAGATATGATTCTTGACCTGATTTCAATGTGTGCAAGTGGGTTCAATAACATCTATATCATGAGCTTTATGAGTTGTTCTTTTTTATTTTTTCTAATATATTTATACGAGAGGTTATCTGCATATGCATCAAAGAAAATTTGGCATTACAGACCAAGGACTTGGACATAAGAAGAGTATCAGGTTTTTTTTTATGCAGATGAACCTTGTATGTGTGTTATAGATCATTTGTGGTTTGGTGTTGTGCAAGGTTATACTTTGGAATACATTGTGTATATGTATACATGTCTAGATGTTTTTGGTTTTGAATTCTTATGCAAGCCTAGAGGATCTTACCTTCACATTATTCAATTTTCTAATAAGATATTTATGGTGGTGTTGAGTTTAGAGCACCTACCTATGGCTAGCTAAAAACCCCTCCTCATTCAGGGGTAGGAGTAGGTGTGGTGAAAGATTACATACCTTATGCTAGAAAGGTAGAGAGAGGAAAGATGGATTAAGTATAATGAGGTGCAAGAGAGGGAATTTGTGAAGA
The DNA here is from genome assembly GCA_019776745.2 of Taxus chinensis. NCBI lineage: Eukaryota > Viridiplantae > Streptophyta > Pinopsida > Cupressales > Taxaceae > Taxus > Taxus chinensis. Next base: position 884,173,619 of record CM034146.1, on the reverse strand, counting down.
AGTATGATATTGAGGAGTCTATGGAGTTATAGAGGATGATGTTTTATGAAAGATTTGATGCTCACGTGGAAGACATGGAGCCGGAACATCAAGATCTCCCCCACTTAGGTAAGTGCAGTAGAGAATACCCTATGAATTTTGATGAGAATGCGTCTGATGAAGAAATATTAAGGATTGTGGGTTCCCATCGAATCCCACCTAGTGACCTAGTCCTTTTACTTGGTATTCGAGTTCCATAAGTAACTATTGATAAATAGACAATTGTAGGTAATCCAGTGGCTTCATGTATTTATCATTTTCCTTTTAATACAAAAGTGAATTAGACAACATATTTGATGTTTGGAGGACTTATTAGAGGAATATTTTTTGGCGCATCGTAAGGATAGAGTGTAGGCACGCAGAACATTGGAAAATAGTCTAGAAGTATTACAAATTCATAGACCGCGGGAGTCGGGTTTATTACTACAAGAAGGATGCAAGGAAGTACATCCACTAGCCCATCACCTATTGTTGGAGGCTTAGGATGTGGTTCAGGAGGATCAGGAGGCTCCGGATAAATTGGATTAGGTGGTTCTAGTGGTGGAGAAAATACTAGTGGTGGTTCTGGTTCTGGATCTAGTAGGTGTTTAATGAAATTTCTCTTCACTTTCTATAATATAGAGGCATCGAAGATGCTGTAGAGATTGTACACAAGTGCAAAGTATTATGGCATGCAAAACACATCATTACTTCAAATAGGAAGGCAAGTCAGTTTATTACTACTCTTTAAGGGAGTGCGCATAGCTGTCATAGAAAGTATGACCCATACTAGATTGTGGTGGATTATGATGCTTTTTTCTCTGCATTTTTAGTTGAGTTCCATATCCCTAAGTTTGAATAGAACATTATCAATGTGCTTAAGGAAATTAATTAGCGATCATTAGAAAATGTTCAAGAATATGACGCACATTTAAAACTTTATTGTTGAAGCTATTTTATGACATACATCTTAGTTAGCATGCACAGTGGTTTTTTGGAGGGATGTTGACTCCTTTTAGAATTTTTTTATCTCATAAGAATTTTATATATTTACATGATACTTTGGAGGAATCTTTGTGCATTGAGGGCATTGGGATTGTAGACACTAGAGTAAACTTGTTTCTTTAAGCACATATTGCAAAAATGGAGAAACAATTGGCAAATTTCTCTGCTAATTTATCCTATGAGATGTGCAGTGGAATTTGGTGTACAGATTATGAGGTTGAAGGAAATACTAAGGATAGATTCCCTCATAATTTGGTGTGTGTCATGTTATTAGATTTTTAGATCCTTCATTTAGACCATGACGTGAGTATATTTCCTCTTTTACAGTGTGCAATCGAAAAGAATGTATCTATGTACTATAAAATTTGTAAAACTCATACTCATGATACCGTTAATTACAGATGGATTGATCATATTCATGAATCCATTGGAGCTTGTGTGTACCTGACTGGTATAGCAAGTGGATCTAAGGAACAAGGAGAATAGAATAATTAAGGGTGTAGTAATGGGGATAACAGGAATAGGGGATTTTGTGGTGGATATCAAGGCCAAGGTTGCAGAGGTGGAAGAGGAGGATTTCTTGGAGGAAATATTTTTACTTGTGGATCTCCTAATCACTATCAGCATGAGTGCCTTTAGAATGTGATTTTCTCATGGTGTGGGAAAAAAAAAATATTTGAATAATGTCCTGACTTATATGAGCATATGAGAAAGAAACACAAGAAAGATAAGGGAGCATTTATGATTAAGATATAGCACATGGATGGAGATCAGTGGATTCCTAAGATGGGACTTAATTATGAATTACAGCCTATGTTACTTACCACACACATTGGGGTTACATGCACTCGATAACAACTAAAGTATAATTTGACTATATTGAAGTAACAAGTTATTAATGCTAAGTACCCTGATTTTGAACATTAGAAAGAATTTTATCTAGAGACTATGGATGTTACCAGGAATCTACTAGGAGATATTTAGAGTTTAGAGGAGTAGGCACCTGTGTTGGAATGAGATAAGAATATTGAAATTCCACATAAGGACATAGATACTTTAAAGGAAGTATGCCGAATGTTGTGTTAGGAGAACAGAATACCTTTGTTAGGAGAATGTTTGAGAGAGAGCGTACCATGCGCAAGTAGTGAGAATGAGACGAAGATCCTTTATGTAAACATACCTCCCCATAATCATGAATATGAAAAGGAGATTACATTGAATGCAGCCATTTATGGTTGGATCTTGAGAAATATATTGATCGATATAGGTGTGGAAGTTAATGTACTCACGTTGGACACTTGGAATCAGATGGGTAGATCACCATTGCAACCTTCCTAACATGTGTTGTATATGGAAAATAGAAGTATGGATAATCCTAATGAGGTATAAAAAATGATAATATTATGATTTAGGGAGCCAATTTTACTTAGGACTTTGAAGTATTATAACTCGTAGAGGTAGATAGTTTCCCATCATTTCTTAGATGCCCCTGGTGTTATGCATATAATACAAATTTTTGCTTCAACAAGGGTTACATTATCTTTGAGAACAAATAATATCACATTATTATACCTTTAACAGATGTAAAGGTCTCCCCGTATGTTGAGCCTTTGAGAGATGAGGAATTGAACAAGATATACGTGTATACAATCAGATACCCTAACATAATCAAGCCATTGAAGGGAGTGATACAATGGGATGATGCTCATTTAATTATTGATACTACAAGTACATTTTGTGAAAACTAGGTGCATGGAACATATGAAGTAGTTTGGCATGAGGTTAAGAATACAATTACTCATGTAATTAGGCCACACATGGTTAAGCGCTTGAGTCATAACCAATTGCCTCAGTTCACTGAAAAATGAAACATTGATGTATTTTTGTGTGCCATGGAATCCCAGTGGAAGGATGATGGTGACAGAATAAATATGCTAGTTTATACCTTTTGTGGGACAACAATGAATTGGTGGACTACACACAAAGATAACCATTTGGAATGGCATGGTGTGAGAATTACCTTTTCTACCAGGTTTCTAAGGAGAAATGTACCTTCATAGATATGTGAATTCCATGGAAAGGATTATGCTTTGCACCACATTCAGAAGTGTGAGAGACCGGTTTATGGATGAGTGTTATTGGATTAGTTGGTCTAGCTCTAAATTTACATGCCTATGACTTTGTTTCTCAGAAGATTCGAGCAATAGAAGATCCTGAATTTGAAACTTTCTACACAAAAAATATTCTCTTGAACGAAGGTATTCGTGCTTGGATGAAGGCTCAAGATCATCCTCATGAAAACCTTATATTCCCTGAGGAGGTTCTACCCCATGGAAATGCTCTTTAATGGAACTCTATCTTTTGACCAAGAAACTACTGGTTTCGCTTGGTGGGCTGGTAATGCCCATCTTATCAATTTGTCAGGCAAATTACTTGGGGTAAATTACTTTGGGAAGATGGATAGGAAGCCTTACTACCATCACTCTCGATACATAATTTCTATGCCATCCTAAGAGGTTGTGTATGCATGGTATGTCCATGCATAATTAACACATGAGATAGTTAATCAGAAAGAGATGACCTCAAGTATGATTCATACTTTTTATTACTTTTCTACTAAACCCCTAGTCTATTAAGCACTATATATTATGAAGTGCTTTATTTTGGGAGATAGCACAAGGGTTGAGTAGCTTCTGTTACAAATTTTTGGAGAGTTAGATTTTGAGGTGCACCTTGACCTTGAAGAGACTGAGGAAGAAGAAATGGTATATTCCTAGGAAGGAAAGGAAAAGGGTAAAGAGGTATGCATAATAGATGATGGTGATGAGGACAATAACCTAGATGTTAACCATACTGAATGTATGCGTGAGGTGATGGACACAACAGATGAGAAGGTGTGAACTTATCATGAGCCTATGAAGACAAAGAATTTTAATATTGGGAAAAATGTAGAACCTAAATAAGTGATTATTGGTGACTATTGTTCTAAGAAGGAGGTTGTAAAGATTATTGAGTTGTTGTGTGAATTTTAAGACTTATTTCTTAGGGGCCATCATGAGTTAAAAGTATTACACCCTTCTTTAGCTGAGATCTAAATCAAACTTAAATAAGGTGTGTGCCCAATTAGGAAGAGGCCCTACAAGATGAATCCTAATACATACGTTAAGGTGAAAGAAGAAATAGATAAGATGTTGAAGTCTGGTATCATTGAGCCCATTGAAAAACCAGAGTGGGTTATCCTGAAGGTAATAAGAATTAAAAAGGATGTGATGATAAGGATCTATGTGGACTACAAATAATTAAATTATTTATGTGTTATTGATCATTTTCTTTCCCCATTTACTAAGGAGATCCTCGAAGGAGTTACAGGGAACAAGATATACTCTTTTACTGATGTATTTTCAGGTTATCATCAGGTGTGTATAGAAAAATAATATTAGGAAAAGACAACATTCACCACTGAATGAAAAAGTTTTGCATACACAGTTATTCCCTTTGGACTGAAGAATGTGCTTGTAGTATTCTCATACATTATCGTATAAACATTTCAAGACTTCATTCATAAGTTCTTACAGGTGTATCTCGTTGATTGGACCATGTATGGTTTGGTTAAGAATCATTGTGAAAATTTAAGACTTATGTTTGAGAGGTGCAAGTAGTTAAGCATCTCCTTCAATATTAAGAAATGTATATTTGTGACACCTTCTAGCACTTTGTTAGGGCATATTATTTGTAAGGAAGGCTCGTTGGTAGATCCAACCAAGGTCATTGTGATCTTAGGACCGGAAGAACCTAACAATAAAAGTGAAGTGCATGGATTTCTTTGTCATAAAAGGTTATTACAGGAAATTCATCAAGGGATATAAAAATATTACCACACCCCTAGAGAAAATTCTGAAATCTAAAGGAAAATTCTATTGTGGAAAGGCACAACAATAGGTGTTTGAAACACTAAAGGAAAATTGACTACTGCACCTATTTTGCGCTTTCCTATGTGGAACAAACCCTTTCATGTTCATATGGATAATTATGGGATGGCGTTTGGTTTCGTGTTAGCACAACCCTATTTGTTTTGGAAGTATAAAGTTGACACCAGCTGAACATAATTATACAACTACTAAGCATGAAGTTTTGTCAAATATTTACGCGCTGCACAAGTTTAGACAATACTTATTGGCTATACTGTTTACTTTCTTCACAAATCATATGGTGCTTAAGTATTTTTGTCAACATGCATGTTTTACAATGGCACATTTGTAGGCGGATATTACTATTTCAAGAGTTCCAATTTACATTAGTTGTCAAACCAAGAAATAAAAACTTAGGGCCTGATCATTTGTCAAGAATCAATTTTGGTGAGGATGCGCAGAGCATTAAGGACACAATTTCGGATGTACAACTCTTTAGATTAAATCGCACGCCCACTGAGTTGGAAGATATTTCAATCTTTTTATACACTGGACAAGCACCTGAGGGAATGAATATGTTAGAGAAGAATAAACTTGCCATACCCATGACACCTTAATAGTTGATAGGTGGAGATTTATACAAGCTTGGTCATGATACATTTTTGTGTCGGTGTGTACTAAAACATGAGCGTGAGGAAATAATGGAAGAATATCATGGTGGAATTGCAAGAGGTCGTTATGCAGGAGATGCCACCATGTGCAAGATTTTAATGGTTGGATTATGGTGGCAAACTCTGTATAATGATATTAAGGCATATGTGAAGGTGTGTGATCATTTTCAGTTCCTTAAGAAGCTTGGATCTAGGGATGAGATGTCTTTGAGGCCTATTTAAAGTGTTGAACCTTTTGAGAAAGTGGTGATTGAATTTTTAGGTCCTATTTCCCCACCTACATGTAGGAATGACGTGTGTAATATTATAACTTATAAAAAGTATCTTACAAGGTGGGTAGAAGAAACACCTAGAAAGGATTGCATGGTAGCTACAGCAGTGATATTTAAGTGGGAAAACATTATCATCATGTATGGATGTCTATTGAGCTCGATAAGTGATAGGGGAAATCATTTTCTTAATGAGACCATTAGAATTATTTTGGCTAAGTTTATGGTGGCACACCACAAGACAACACCTTATCACCCATAGGAAAATGGGACTACAGATGATTTCAACAAGATATTGGGACATACATTGACAAATATTTGTGATGTTGGATGGAAAGACTAAGATGATAAAGAAGTTATTGTACTTTTGGCATACATGACTACTTAAATAATAGTGAACAAGGCCACATCCTTTCAGTTGGTGTTTGGCAAAAAGGATGTATTGCTTTTTTAATTTATGATACCATCCTTTAGTATTGAGCGCATAGGTGGATTAGATTATGAACAAGTTGTTGAAGAGCACATAGAAAAACTGATGCAGTTGGATGAGAGGTGTGCTATTGCTAAGTGGATCCAGAAGATAGAAAAATCAAGACATAAGGCTGGCATGATAGACATATTTAGAATAAGGAATTTGAGGTTGGAAAGATGGTTCTTATTTATTGTTCAAAATTTTCACGCCACCCCAGGGAAGTTGAAAGTTTAGTCATTTGGACACTTTGTTATGACAAATATATTGGAATTGGGCTCTTGTTGGTTACATGATCTAGATGGAATTTTATTTCCCAGTTATTTTACTGGGAGTAGACTAAAGCCCTATTATAAATAAGTCTTCTTGATGTTTGTAATAAGGCATTATTTCCAGTTAGATTAGATTTTCCTTTTATGCATTTCCTTTATATGTGATTCCTTTCATTGTTTATATGCTTTTTCAATTTAGTTTAGTGTTGTGTTGTAATAAGCACACTTGCATGCCTATAGCTGATGACCATCTAATTCAGTTCATGTGCATAAGACCATGCATACTTTTAGTGTGGGGTGGAATGAAGTAAAAAGATGAGAAATGGTGGGTCCTTCTTGATGCATGTTAGTTTGGTTAAAGGTATCCTCTTGAAGGATTGCGTAAAAGAGGAAAAGGTGTAGACACCTATTTTTGGTTATAGAACCCCTCCGTCATTTCACATTCACACAATTTCCATTCTCACTTCTCTTTTTCTTAAATTAAATGAAATATCATCTATTTTCTCACCTTTTTTAATTAATTATTAAATGGGCTCCATGTAGACCCATTTTATAATTCAACTTTTGGCATTATCCCCCATCACTCACAAATTATTAAATCCATGGGTATTAATACACCCATCCAACACCCATTTCTAAATGGAATCTTTTATCTCACCCACCGTGTCAATCATGCTCCCAACTCCATCTAATAATTCAAGTTGTGGTCCCCACCAGATCACGTCATATCTCATAGCTCGGGTTACTCTATCCAACCTCAGTTACTTGTTAACCCCAATCTAACCTCACATTTAAGCTATAAATATGGGTTTTCCCCCATATTTTAGGAGAGATAGATTTTTTGAGGACCAAAAAAAGGACCGAAGACTTAGAGAGGGAGAAAGATATATTTTTCAAGAAGACCTGGAGATACCTAAGCCTAGAGAAGAAATATCTTAATTAAGTTCTTCTATTTTAAGGAAGAAATCTTTGCCATGGTTCATTATCTTTCCATCTTGATGACTGGTTCATCCCCATAACATAGCTCAAGCTAAGTTCCCTCGTCATTTTAGTTACTTGTCATTTTATATTCCATTACTATTGTTCATGATCTATTATTATCCTTTCTGAAACGGGTGTTGACATCCTCCAAGGGAGTTAAAATCCTCTTGGAACCAGCACTGTCCAAGAAACCCCCAAATATTATGATCTAATCTTATATGTTGTAGTTTTGTAGATTTAGCTTCTTTATATCATGCATCTATCTTATTTACACCTATATCATCCATCGTCATGTCCAAGGTACTAATCCCTTGTATACTCGACTTTGTTTAGTGTTTCTTTATTACTCGTACACTCATCTGAACAAGAAGCTGGAAATGTAGACCAACATTTGGCATGCCCATTGGGACCAAAACCCAAGATCTGGTCATTTTTATTACGTTACTCCGTTGTGTGCAGGTGTCGTAAAGATGAGGTTTATCTTATTTGTTTTTAGTTTTCATTACTTGACATATATTTTGTGAATATTTCATTTGGAAACTCACTTGTTTACAGGATTTAATTATCTTTTCTAGTGTGGTGTCCTTTGTACATATATTCATTTTTGTCTTCTCCATGAGGTAATTGGTTTTTATCCTTTTGAATAAGGTTATTTTTTAATTTGTTTATAATTATTATAAAATTTTATTGTTATATCCATTGAAAAATAGAAAATTATATAAATATAATATATATATATATATATATATATTTAAAAAAATCCTAAGCTACCCCATACAACCCATCCCCCTACCTATTTCCTCACCTCTCCAACTCTCCATCTTGGCCATCTCCTTTCCTCCCACTCCTCACTAAGCTACTCCACATCACCTCCCAAGCTCTCCACTTCATCCAAATTAACTCTCCAATGAGATCTATTCCCACCTCTCACTTAATTCTCTACCTAAGCCACCATCTCCTTTCCCTATCCTAATCTCTTTACTCACTCCACTCAGCCATTCCCTTATCCTGAGCTTGAGATCCCACCCTCGCCGAGTCCCTTTCTTCCACCCAACTCGCTCTGTCCTTTCCCCAACCCAGCTCAGACTGAGCCACTTGACCCCAAAATCTCACACCCTAACTAGAATTCCATCCCCATTGCCCTCGCAAAAAAAAACCACTCCATCCCACACCTCTCTCAGATGCAATTTCCTTCCCCTTGCACACAACTCAACCATGACCAATCTCTCCATTATTAATTTCCTCTTGCCTCGAGCCATCCTCACCTCTATCTAGCTTCTTCCCACATACAACACATACACATCTCCATTCCACATATCTCCTTCTATCCATGAGATTCCATCTCCTCTCCAACCTCAACCGAGATTACTCCTACCAAACTCACCTCCCTACCTGCCATATCCACGCAGACTCACTAGATTCTGATACATGTCACATCCAACAATTTCCAGCTTAGCCTCAAATTCATGCAAGTTTTGTGTGCATTGACAGTCATGTCCCTCTGCCCCATTATCTCTAGCTCAGTTTCAACTTCACATAAAGATCTGGTGATAGTGTTTGTATAGTCTATGTATCTCATTTGGATACATAGAAACACTATAGTTCATTGACTATATAGTCTCCTTCTAGCAGTCGGCTTACAATTTTTTTCACACTACAGGTATAAACATTACATGATTCCAATGTTTGAGGCATCCAACTATTTCTGGTTTCATTTCAAATTCACACAAGCTATGAGGGAAGTGAATGTACAATCTTGTTATAGAAATTTGGATCCCAAATATTTAGAACACATTTATAATAGTTCTATAGCCAATTATATATTCTCGTTTAGACTTTCTCATTCCAAGAGGATTATATATTTCTCATCTAGCTGAGTTCATACTCTTTTCCTATAACTCGTAGATAATTATAGCCAATTTACATCATATCTGATTATTATTTCTCGTTTAGATTTTCTGTGAGTCTCATTATGTAATTAAACATGTGAAGAGCCACGTCCATGTGCAATATGACTAACCATTTTCAATCTACCCGTCCTCCTAGATTCAACTTTTAACTTCACTTTTCCTAAAGGAAAAATTTGATTTGGTTTTCTTTTCCATCAAAATGATCCATCATTTTTGTAAATTAATCTGCCTTTTGGAAACACTCTTCCCCATGTAGAATGACCCATTGGTGCTGGTGGTGGTGGGAAGTCAATTTTTTGGTCCCACATATATGGGTGAGTAAAGTTGAGACACCTTTTACATGTCTAACTGTAAATAGTCCAACTGTAGCATAGACACACACCAATAATCTATAAAGTGCCCGCATTGTGTGTGTGAACTATTCCACTTGAAGAACTAAATACATTCCTCATCTCGAATCGATTTCAAATAAATTAATCCACTCCAAGTTATTTTTGTAAGATCCATTTCATAGCTTCTTTCATAGATTATTATTATTATTATTATTGTGGATAGTTTATAGTATATCTTAATATTAAATCATTTATTTTGTCATTTTTTTATATGTTTATTAGTTCATAGTTTCTTTGATCATTTATTTTAATAAGAAGATGAATTCTTAATTTATCTCTTAGTTTATGATACATTATTAGCTTTCGTAGCTTATTTCCTCTTATTGTATACAAATGTTGGTCTACAACTTTTTCTTAATTAATTAGCTTCAATATTTTTATCTTGTTTTTTTGATGAAGTAACTTTTTGACAACATCTATATCTTCTTTCATAACCATATCAACTAATTATATGTATCTTATTTTCCAAGTGAAATAAGAAAATTCGTGACCATCCAACAACGTCGTCAGATATCACTTGCTTTCCAAAACAAAACAAAAAAAACTCAATTTTACTAGCCTCATCCGCAACTCTAAATGGTTCCATTTCACGGTACCTGGGTGTTTCAGGTCACTAACTGGCACTTTTAAAATACATCACTATCACATGTAATTAAATAAACACTAATAAGTGATTCTCTAGGTATTTCTCATTTTTCCCTATTTTCTCTTTTCTACATCAAACTTTCTCTTTCCTAAGTGTCTATATACATCGAACGTCACATTTCATTTTGGTCTAAAATGAACCTTTTGTATCCTTCCTGATCACATACCTTAAGTAAAGAATTTAACTCTTTGCATTTCACTTATCACACACTACCTGAGACTGCACAAACATAATTAACACATCAAAACATTCCTCTCACCTGGTTAACTGATTGGGACCTAAACACCCAACAGGAAACCATCTCAGACACTGAGATATCTCCCAATCCATAACTACCTGAAACCAGCCTTAGAATCCTTTAGGCACCTTCATTACCTACTTTTCTTTTCTTTTCACATCCTCTAAATTAATCATGAGGCTGAAAAATATTCTACTTGATTTGTTTATCAACAACATACATAAACAGATGTTTCTCTATTTCACACTTATTGTCGCTCTCTCCCAAATCGAGACAAAACAACAATCTACTCTAACTAATAAAATTACTTCCTCTGAAAATCTTTCCCAACAAGATATTAAACTCAAAATCATGCCTTCAGTCACTCAATCTACAGTCTCCATGGTCTCACCTCATGAGAACCATGTCATACAAAATTCTTCTCACCTTGATGCTAAACCTCATATCCCTCATCAAGCTAATCTTCCTAAATCAATTGCACCACCATCTCCTGCTCCTCTAAATACACTCAAATCTCCTCCTAACACCATATATGACTTCTTACTCCAAAAATCTCCTATAATCTCTCAATCCTCCCAATCTTCAAAATTGGTGGATCGCATTCCACCAATATACCATTTTTACAATTCCATTAATAGGCTTGCACAACCATCTCCAGTTCTTGACACACATATCCCTAGTTATCGTCATGCCCCTATTGTTCAACATCATCCTATGCAACAATCCCACCTTGTGACACATGTTAGTATTTGCCAAGAATCTCCCTAAACACCTACATATCCACAAATTAACCAATTGTCTTATCAAACCATTATGCAACCATCATATCCACAAACTTATCAACCACCTTATCAGACACTTCCCCAATTACCCACATACCCAAAAACACATCATTTTCCTTATCAAACTACTTTCCAAACCATATAGGCAATCCAATATCAACCTTATAACACCTCGAGTGATTTAATTCATGCCTTATTGAATTGGTTAGCCAGTTTAGAAACCCTTACCGTACCACCCAAGAACACCTTATCCTATGAGCACATATGTAATGAACCCATTCATCCATCAATTCCAATCAAACCCTATCCTCCTCATTAGAAACTTCATGCATTTACTAAATTCAACAACAAGGAATATCCCCAACAACATCTCCTCACATTTAAACATGCATGTTGTCTTTTTGTGCATGATCACGATCTACTCCTTCACACTTTCCCCATGTCTTTGTCTAGTCCCGCATTGGACTGGTACAATAGTATCCCATGACATTCCATATTATCTTTCACCCAACTTGCACATTTGTTATTATAACACTTTTCTACAAATATCACAAGCAAAACCACTATCGCTGATCTATATACCATTCGATGGTATGAAAATGATCCCATCGTCAACTTCGTCACATGATGGCATGGTGTTATAAACCCATTATCCTTCACTATCCCACAAACTGAACTCATTGAACTATTCTTGTGTTCATGTGCCAAACATATATCATCCACTTTGCAGATCCAATCATTTTGAACCTTTGATGAAGCTTTCACAAATCTCAAAACTTGTGCCATTGATTAGGGTCATCTTAAACTAAGTTCAATTAAATAAAAATTTGAATCCACTAAACCATTCACACATAATGACGAGTTCAAGGCTGCAGCCAACAGTGTGGTCTTTGAACCCTCATCCCCATCTACATCAAGCACATGGTCTCAACAATGATCTCCTCAATCAACGGTCAATTACACTCCTTTAGGAGAATCATACAGTTATGTATTCGATAAATTGATTACTGTAAACTCCATCCAACCACCTCCCATATGATTCGTGGACAACTCACAAGCCAAGCCTATTTGGTATCGCGAGGCCCACTATTGTAAATATCATAGAGTCAAAGGTCACGACACTGAGAGATTTCGTTCCTTCAAAGATCGTGTCCAACAACTCGTAAATATAGGGGATATCTAGATTGATACCTCCACTACACAAACTAATAAACCACCAAAAAATCAAGCCACACTCTTTACATCTCAACTATCAAACACTTGTATGGTTGACACTGTAAATCAAGCTCTCATCTTATAAGCAACTCTACATGTTCCCATAGTGGACATTATTTCCACCTCTTATTCAGAACCTGTCACACCTACATCAACTTTCACTACTTGTGTTGGACCTACACCTTCTCCTATCCTTATCACATCCACATCAAATCTAACTATATCATCCATTTCCGTAGCTTCGGATACACCCCAATCTACCACATTAAATTCATCCTTAACACTTATTTCGGCCCCACTTGTATCTGCACACATCCCTACAATTCTCACATCTATTCCTTCACCCGCATCTTCCTCAAACACACATGTTACTACACCTGAATTACTCAATATCATCCCAACAAAACTCAGTTCTACAACATGCACCCTTACAACCCCACCTTCGACATCAACCCCTTTAACAAACATATCATTCTTACCCCTCGAAACATTTATGAAACAACCAGTCCCTTCTACTTCAACGTCTGAAAATGCTCCTACATTTGCTACATTACCTATACCCATAAGGTCTACTCCATCGGTTATCACGTCACCCATGTATCCACATATTCCATATATGCCTACATATTTATCTATCCCAGTCACCCCTATACCTATCATATCAACAAGTCCACCTAGCTCTACCTTGACAACGTTTCTCATGGCCACATCACCCAATCTACCTCTATACTCTTTTCCTATTTTTTTTGTCACACAAACCAAATCAACATGATCTAAAACCTTATCTAAGATACCCTTTGGATCATCTACTGAACAAACACATCCACCTAAATCAAATAAAGATGGTTTACCTTCTCCCTCTACAAAATCAAATCTTCCCATACCAAAACTGAAACAATCCCCATCTCACATAGATATCATTAACCGCATCAAATAAATGCATATCTCTTCATTAACATCTTCATCTTGTTTTAGGATAGTTTCTCCATTAATAACCACACAACCGCTATCAGATTCTCTAGTTGAAATTATTTTCATTCCTGCTAAAGGTAAATCTTCTCAGTTGAAGTCTAAGGCTTGGGGAAAACATCATTGATAGTCCCCTGCATATCCACGAAAAACATTCAGGTTTTCCCTCTTCTCAACAATCTAATACCACAAAATCCATGTCAGGATCAGTCTTTCCATCTACGACATCTTGTAATAATCAATCCACATCCAATAAATACAATCTTCCAACCAAATTTTATTTTTCATCTAAAACATAAAATTCACACATCCAATCTACATCTATATTTTCTCCTAACTCCAAGCTGAAACATCCTATCAAAACCCATAAGAGTTACCTTCCCCATGACACTTCAATGGGATCATACGCAAATATCTTTCAACATTTAACTTGAACATCTACCATCAAACTTCCTCATATTAAAGCCTTTAATCCCTATGGTTCCAAGCCAACATGGTTCAATCCTAATTACAGTTGTGCTTATCATCGTACCCCATGTCATGACATTAAATATTGTAAGGCCTTTCGGTCAATCATCCACAACCTTATTGAGAAAAATGATTTCCTCATTCAGGGTAAAGTTCCT